>JAAGOF010000171.1:81440-108674 GCA_010645155.1 Tigriopus japonicus
TCAAAGAGAATCAACCATCAATTTGGCTACCTGGCCTCTCAAGGGTTTCATATCTGCCCCTTTTTCATTAGGTACTCGATGAAATACGAAAAATATTTACATTTTAAAAAAATTGGGTATTTTTGAACCTTCCCGCCCTAAAAAGCGAGTTCGAAGGATATTCTTCTTGAGGCAAATGGAAGTGTGACCAAAAAAAGCAATTAAAGACAAAATTGTGTCTGCTTGTGGGTTCTGTTATCCATCTGAATTGATATTGTCAGCTTTTCCAAAACGTTATAACAATAGCTTTGAAGTTTTTAGTTGATATTTCTTAATAATCTAGGTAGTTTAAGACATCATCGCAAAAGACTGATGAAACAATTCTGATGGGCATAATTTTGATGTTTTGAGTTGGTCAACATTTAACTACGCATGTAATCTATTGTACTTGAACAGAATATGTAGAAGTTTGAGGAATAACATATTGCTATCGCTTGTACGTTTCATAAACGTGCAATACATTTCAAAGAAAAAGTCCTCTGCATGAGTGAAGACGTATCTTTCATGCACAAGTAGCGTCTTTTACTGTTACATTCAACTTTGTTCTTCTGTAGTTTATTTTTTGTGTCAAGTGTTAGGCATTTTTAAGCCAGAGTTAGTCCGTTATTTACGCGGAGGATAAGATTCGGTTTTTGGGTCTTCTCATTGTTTATCAAGACTACCATACGTAGATTTTTGCCAATAAGGTCCTGGGCCAAATCAATTTCTCCATGTCTCGAGTGACAGTTTTTCACAAAGAAATCACGATTCGTCTGTTCTTGAGGCAAATGATGTTCGCCTCAATATTAAATGAATTGATGATTTTCCATTTTTATGCCTTGACCCTCTTCATGAGTTTTTATTCTGTGTAACAATTGATCACTCAAATGAACAAGATGTTTTTTATTAGTTTTTGGGAGGGTTCAGGATCTTTTTGAGCACAATGCAGCTTTTCCATCCAACTCTTTCTGAGGGCATACTAAGAGCAATTTAGTATGCATTATTCTCCTTTTGGGTGAATTGGTTTCATGGACGTTGAGATTGTTTATTTGATATTCCATTGGCGTTATCTTTGAGATGTTCTGACGCCTTGTTGATTTGTAACACAAACTCACGGGATACCATCCACTGCTCAATGTTTTCTGTAATCCAAAAATCCTTAGGTATTGTTCCACAGCTGTGGGTCTCGCTCGACCTGGTCCAACTCAATAATTTTCATTTGATTCTGTATCGTCTTGGATTGATAAGGGGTTGACTTTCTTTTGCATCTCTGTCAAAGATTAGTTTGATCCCTCGCAATTGGCTCTTTTTTGTTCTCCACATGCAAGAGAAACTGATCTTTTAGTGCTTGTTTGCATCATTTCTTCCAATGATTTGGATTGTAAAACGATGGTTGATTCAGAAGGGAAAGACAGTTCATTTCTTGGTGATCCATTTACAAAAGCTTTGGCACAGCCAACCCGGCCCACTTTGGATTCAATTTCATGACCGAAACGTGTGGATTTGCGAAAAAGAACACACCATTTTGATTTGTCCCTTTGTAACCGCGAACAACCACAATTTTGCATTGGAGCTACATAAAACGGGAATTTTCCGAGTCTTACAACTCAGCAAACCACAAACAAATGGCAATTATTATTCTTAAACCAAGTGCCACGAGAGGGTTCTCATTTCGTTTAACGACTTGAAGAATGTCAACAAATGCAGGGTGGCTTCCACAGACGACTGTGGCCTTGTTGGCAACAATTCTACTTCTTGATGCGTACATTTTAAAATCTCAATAATTGGAAGTCATCCTCTGATGAGATATTTCGTACTTGAGTAATGTCTGAAGTGCTCCTTATCAATTTAGACAGAGTCATAATATGAACGAAGGAACAATTCGTCGAAAATGTTGGTCACACTCAAGATCATGTTGACAAAGGGTGATATTCAAAGTGACGATTTAGGGCGGGAATGTTCAAAAACAGCAGGTTTTATTAAAATATGAATATTTTTCGTATTTCATCGAGTACCTAATGAAAAAGTGACATATATGAAGCCCTTGAGAGGCCAGGTAGCCAAATTGATGGTTGATTCTCTTTGAGAGCATCTTTAAATCTTCTCACAATGACATTTTCACACCGTGAGGTCATAAAGCTTAGACTACTTAGAGCTTTTCAATGGGTTCCAAAATTTCCGCTGTCTGCCTCACACACGCCCGTCGTTTTTTTATTTATTTTTATTTTACCACTAAGGAGTATTTCCTTGATATTGATTGGATACTTTAAATAAATCATACAAAACAAAAGGGTTGTCTTAAGATGATTTAGGGAATCAAATTTACCTTGAATTATCCCTAAAAACTAATGTACTTTAACAAAATATTTTGAATTGGGCGTTTTCACTTCGTATCTGCACGACTTGGGGAGTTGCATCAAAAGTGACAATCGTAAAATTAGATCCCCTTACCAATGTAAGTTGAGAGGTACATTTTTGTTCAAAGCGAGATTCGCGGGGATGTTTCTTCCAATTAAAAAAAATATATAATTTAAAATGAAATAAACCATCCTCAATGCAAAAAGTGTCACGATTTTAGTTTCACATGCGTTGGTTTTGATGACTACGTATTTTGTTAGCATAGAAACAGTTAAACCCAAAGTGCGTTTGATTTGAGCAATATACCGTATGTTGGAAACAAGGAACTCGGGAAAATCAGTTGGTGGTTTGATTTTTCTAATCATGTATGGCAAAATGAGCTGGTTGTAATCACTAATCAGCAATTAATACAAATATTGATCTGAAATCATCATTTCTCATTTTACAAGCAGACGGAGCAAAGAATATGCATTTCTAGATGGAAATGAAGAAAAACAACACTTAAGAATCACAAAAGTCAAGCAAAAGTAAAATCCTAACTATGCAAAATATTAAAAAAAAACTTTGTTTCACTGCAACATTTAAACTGAAACCAACCTTCAATCAAACGAATTCAAAATGCGAATGATAGATCACCAATGTGGCGGATCTATGATCTGTCCAATGTAGGACGGATGCCTCTCATACGGAGAGGACATCCGAACGAGTGTAAGATGGTGGAACAACTGATTTATTGGCGGGAAGAAACGGCATATATGTGAAGAATCAAAGAGAGTAAGGTAAGAGGAAGGGAATAACCGGTCATGGAAGCTTCCGACTACGGGGACGTGAAGACAAGATCCGGAAGAAGTAGGGCGGAGTCATGGCCCGAATGATGGTCACGCGATGTGGAAGCAACATATACATGTATAGAGATGTAAAATTGTTTTCATAAACAATGCGTCGAAAGTGAAAATTTAGTGATTTTGACAAAGGTCCACTAAAACGAGAAATGTTGCAAGGACTCTCATTTATATCAGGTACTCCTCTTTTCAAACAGTGAAGGTCGTAAATTTACTCAAGCATTTCTTAAGCTACTATGTTTGTGCTTTACATTGCACAGACAGACTTCAAAGAGAAAGTTAGTTCACCGTGCACACTTCCCCACGTGTAGTACAGAACTGGAAGTGAAATATCGTAGTACGTAATAATTCGTACAGAGGCTCTGTGCAAATGGCTAAAAAGTCGGGTGGGATCCAAGAAATTGAGAGAATGGAAGCAAGGGGTTGTAGGAAACGTTCTCAGGGCTCTCTTCGAGAATCTTAAGAACGATTTATGGTTGTGTGGATTAAGGGACCACGAGTGACATATGGCACGACGTAATTGGTTGTGTCGCATAGCAAACTTAGCCAACTATTTGTAGTGAGTACACTTGCCCATTTGGAACACTGAAAACAAGCCGTTCTTTCATCAAACGAGTCCCACGTAATTTTGCACATGTGTTAGACAGGGAATATGACAATAATCCATCCACTATTCATTTCATCTAGATTGGATCATCCGGCTTGTTCCTCCTCGTCCAGTAACGCAGACTCATCCGGAACCCTTCAAACTCGTCGAAAATTGAGACTCAAAGCTATTCAACTCAATCGAGACGATTGTTGTTGCTCTTTGTCATCCTCACCCAGTCCACCCTCCCCCAAAAGACCCATTGTGACCAAACAGGGTCGCTTGTATTGTTGTCTTTGTTGTGGTGGGTGGTCCAAATTTGGATCATTATCGCCCTCCAAGTGGAACCATAGGTCGCCGTCATCCAATCACTCTCGCACACCCGGATCCACATTTGTGTTCCATCGCCAAACACTCAGAACCACAATCACGGCCTCTGTAGATGAACCTTTAGAGTTTGACGAACATGGAACTGGGGTGGATTTCAAGTACCCTGAAGATCACGTCCGGCTTTTAGATCACAACGAGTCGAGGAGGATCCATTGTGGTTCCATGGATTGTAAACATTCCCAAGAGGAGCACGACGACGATTATGAGGGAAAAGAAGACATGGGCACGGACAATTTTGCACGTGGTGGAAGTCATTCAACACGAAACAGATTAGCCACGAGACCACTCAAGTGTTTGAAAAGTGATCCAAACAAAGAGTGCCCTGATTTAGGGCAGCAGTGCAATCGGCAAGACATCACGATAACAGTAAGTACCGCGAACTACTGGAGTGGGTGTTTTACGTACTTGGGGAACGAATCGCTCAATTTGGATCAAATCAAATTAGGGAAAGAGACGAGAGCATGCATTCATTGCTCGGGGAATTTTTTCGTTTTCATGGGATGTAGCCTAGCCACCAAACTTCTGGAGTCGAAAGTGAGATGAAACGACGAGTGTCAGTGAAAATGTTCATTACCTGCCCCTCATTTTGCCCTTTTTTTAGCCACCTTGGGATCTCTTTAGCTCCCCGTGAAAGGGGAAATCAAAACAAATTATTTGAGGTTGCACATAGTTAAGCAGCTATAACTTTTTTTGCACCAACATGTACCCTTCTCACCAATCACTTCTTTTTGCGTTCTTGTGCATTCCGTGATCCTCGGTTCTTAAATCTGGAATTTGGGACGCCTTAATTCCTTCAGAGATCTCATGTTTGGAAAGGCGGAAAGAAAAAAAAGCTTCTATCTTCTTAGGTCTTTGCTTGGAAGAAAAATTTGATCTCAAAATTTCGACTCATTTGGCGAATGCTATGAATTCTTGTGCAAGATTTAACGAGAAATCTGAGCATGTCTAGAAAAGCATGGAGGAGCTTCGTAGACTTTGGCCAATCTCTCGTAAGTCTGGCAAATTTGATCCAAGCTTCGAGGCAAAAACACAGACGACATTCTTGATTCTCCAAGCAGGCCTGAGATTCATTGTTGCCAACCACAAAATGGGCCAAGACCAAAGAGGTCTCTTTTGTGGGATCTTCAATACATGAAGAACCAATCTCCTCGAACAACTCAAGCCAGCCTTTATTCCTCTGTCCTTGGCTAATTCTGAGGAAACCCAAACGTCCTTCGTGTACGTATTCACGTCATTTGGCAGAGGTACTTTCCCTTTCGACGATTCTGTCTTTGTATGTACTTTGTAGTGGCCACTCAGAAAAAGGATCTGCTTATTGAGAATTTATTGAACAGTATTTGTTCCCTCGTTAGCACTCATTCAATTCAAGCATCCCACTGTATTTTCTTGTTCCAAGAGGTTTTCTGATCAATGTTGACAGTATCAACAACAGTTGCATCTTTCAAAGTTGTGCTTGTGTAGAACAGCGGGAAATCATAAACAGAAGTGGATAGTTTCGGAAAGTGGAACAAATTTCCATCGCGCAGTACACAAGAAATATCGACGTTAATGCATTGGAACAAAGCTACCTCAGGCAAGTGGAACGCAAGAAGACTCACTTAGCGCACTGAAATTCGAGGATTCCACCTTGATCCCTAAACGGCTTGATTTCCTTTGGAAACCTTGGAATGTGACAGATTTTGTAACTAGCTCAAGGATGCTTTAAATGAATGTTGTACAAATATTATCACTAACATTAGAAAACAAAACCTCCCCTGAATCATTTTACTTCTGGTCTACTCATTTGCAATCACTAATTTCGACAACCGACCCCAAATAGTTGGACAGGTTTGTAAAAGGTCGAGCAAGTTACATACAGTATTTGTTCACTTGGAACTTCAAAGGAAAGAGGATCTCTCGGATTGCGAGCGAAAATAATGAAGGTCAACTGAATATGAGAAAGAAACGAGGAGCATTTGGATGCTCAACGTTTTGTAAAGCATCGATCAACTTTGTCCCAATTAATATTTGGTGACTTCGAAATACGGGGAGTGCACCCTCAAGTGAAGAATGGAGAAGGTTTCATCTAGTGCACTGGCCTTATCCTTGTCTCGGACCATGCGTGATTTGACTTGCCCTTTCGCCACTTTTCGGAAGAATTTTCAGGAAGTCAGCCACAGAAATCTTTACCGGTAGAGTTTGAAAAACTTTTTGAGATTATTCAGACGACTCAGATTCACCAATGATCTTTCTTTTTACTATAACAGTTGGCATAAAAATGCAAATAAGAGACAAATCCCTGCACCGCAGAATCAAGGTAGAGTAACGATGTCCGAGTGGATTAAATTTAGATCAGCAGTTTAGACAAGTTACAATGTCCTTATTCCAGAAACAAGTAAATAATAAATTTTGTTTTGTCAGGAAAGAGGAAAAACTTGACAAGAATAGACAAATATTTTTACTGACACACTCATGCGTCAAAGTCTGCAACAATTTTTTTTTATAAATGTGTTCTTCCCAGAGAAGCGAGCGGGTCAGTTAACAAAATGCTTTGAAAAAAAGTTTTAAAGACTTGTAGCAAGAAACACATTTTAGAATCTGACTGACTACAGATACTCTACTGCTACATCAATAGCAAAGTCGATTGCTCAATGTCAAGGACAAACAGACGAGTGCATGCAGTAACGACGCTCGACGCTTCCGGAACGAATCTTGGCGACAAAAAAAGCTCTGCAATTTTTTTGGCTTTAACAGGATAGCCTTCCTTTTGGACTTTCCTGGCCGACAATATTTTTTGGATCAGGTCAATTGGAAGGCAATAGACCGGAGAACGTGCGACCTACATCCGTTTTGTACCCAATGCGGCTGGCCATTCAATGACTGACGAACGCACTGTTGGCACGCGGTGTTGAAACTGGCGTTTTAAGTTTTGATCGTAATAACCAAACACAGCTTGCCCAGTCATGGGGCCCATTCTGGGTTCGTAGGAGGCAACATATCCACTAGACAATTGGGAGGTGGGGAGGGTAGGTGGGGATACCTGGGATCAAACTTTATGGGCTCTTGCGCCTTGCGCCTCTTTTGAAAAAGACAACTTGCCCTTTTCAAGTTTCAGTCAAAACAACGAAAAATCGAAAAATTGCATTTTGAACCCTAAAATCGCAAAAAATTGTCCAACTTGCCACTCAACAATAACTTTTTTAATGACATTAAGTTTAAAGATATAATTTGTCGACAATTTTAATATTCTCAGTTTGACCTTAAATTACTTCAAATTTGAGAGACTGATTCGACTGTATTTCGATTTGAAAGATCCATTTTTTGACGCCAAAAAGCCCAAAAACTGTAGAAATATCAAAAATGTACTCCAAAATCCAAGTAATTGGTGTATAGCATGTCAAAAGATATGATTTGAAATGGTAGTTGTATTTAGGTGTATAACTTTTCCCTTGAATTAAGCCATTTGAACCACTACATATTCGTTTGAACTTCGTCTAGGAAGCTTCTTTTCTCTAATGGCTCTAAGATCTCGTCTGCCCTCCGACCCGCCTCCTTCGTTCGCATCCTAATAAAAGTTAATGGGCTAGTGAATCCAATGATTTGACACAAATCCTTGGCCTTCTTGCGAGGTAATCTATAACCGGGCAAGCTGATCATTCATTTTCGCTGCGGGTACGAGGGGTGTCCAGACTAGAGGTAGACTGGGCTTATAACTCGTCAGCAAGTGCGATTTTTAGATGCTTGATGAAAAATTGAAATCAAGATATATCTCTTTTGAGGAGATGTTATTTTACATGATTTGTTTTCAGGGAATCCAGTTCAAAGTTATTATTTAATTAGACAAGGTATGTTGGGCGACCCCGGTATACAGGCCTGCTACTTCTAATTGTCGCTGCACAGAATCGTGAAACAACCATAATGAAATGATTTTTTAATTCATGCCTGATCTTGGCTGAGTCTCAAAACAATTATTAAACATACAGTAGTCGCAAATCCACGATGAATTCCTCATACCACTTACTAGAGATGGTCGAATTCCAAGAGAAGCAACGACGTTGCGCCGGAGTGATGGCCCTTGTGAATTCAAAGGCCAAAATAACCAACAGAGACATTGCCAACACGCTTGGATTGTACATCTGATTCATTCAAAGGACCAGGAAGAGGTTAGAGGAGAAAAAAACCCTGGTTCAAGGATGGTATGTGGAGTGATCTTAAGTGAAGACCATATCATGCCTCCACACATCACCGAAACACGGCTCAGGGTCAACACAAGCATTCTATTTATGAATGTGGTTATACCTATCACCAAGGAGACAACTGGTAACCGTCCCCTGGGTTTGGCAAAAAGACGATGCACACTGTCATCATCTCCAAAAGTCTCTCCTGAGGCTCAAGGAGGACAGCCACGACTTCGCCTCCAAGGATACATGGCCATCTAGCTTTCCAGATTGAAGTCCAATGGATTAGTCTTCCTTGGGCGTGTTGAAAGAAAGGCCCAACATAAGAGCCCACAACATGAAGACCTCCCAAATCAGTGCCATCAACAAGAAGGGTAACAAGATAGACGAGGCAAGGGTAAAAGCTCCAACTATGTGGTTTAGTGACCACGTGAAAGCCATGGTGGAGGCTGAGGGTAATAAAACCGAATGAATTCTATTCGAAACCATAAACCTTGGATGTCAGTTCTTCAATTTTTAAAATTGAGTGTTTTAGGGCTGAGATATACTAGTTTTTGTGATGTTGATGATACGACGACAATTAGAAGTATCAGCCCTGTACGTACAGTACATAGAAAATAAGCCTCAAAAGCGAGCAACAAGTCAAAAATCAAGTACATTGTAAAGCCAAGACGTTTCACATCAAAAGCTACCTCTTTTTTAGCCTCAAATATTCATCAAATATTGGTATGGGTGGTTGAAAAACGTCTTAACTTTCGTACTTAATGGATTTTCACGTGTTTCTTGCTCTTGATATCGATGTTTAAAAACGTGCAAGGGTCGCCCAACATACCTTGTCTAAATAATTCATAACTTTGAACTGGATTACCTGACAACAAATCATGTATTGTAACATCTCCTCAAAAGAGATATATCTTGGTTTTGATTTTTCATCAAGCATCTAAAATCGCACTTGTTAACGAGTTACAGGCCCACTCTACCTCTAGTCTAGATACCCCACGTAGAATAAGAAGGAAAATCAGGAGATGTGCAATACTCTACCAACTCGTTTGTATGTTTTACCATATTGAATTTGAACAAAAGATGTCAGGCAATTTATTTTGCCTGTTTTCAGACGAGACGGAGGGCTAAGAACCCACATTTGTCAGACCTTGTATTCAATTGGTCGATTTTTCTCGTGACATGCTTGAAAAAACATCCTTGCTGACCATGAATCAAAAGAGAAAGTAAATCTTAAACTTTGTATTTCATCAATTAACCTTTTAGTTACGGTGACATGAAGGTGTTGGTTTTTTTTATCTCATTTTTATCAAAAGTAGTGTTTGAAATGTAAATTAGACATATGAATCGTTTAATTTTAGGTTCTGATGTTGTTAGGTAATCAAATATAATGTTCCCGCTCTGGGAACGTCAGGATCTTCCGGTACCGAAATGGCCAGACTCAGTCATAATACGGCTTTATAAACAATATACTAGAAATTTTTCGAATTTTTTTGCTTCAAAGTGGTGAGATCCCTTGTAAATATTACGTCTCCATAGCTTCCAAATTTTGTTCTGCATATATTTTTGTTTTCCGTCAAAACAGTCTTTTCCATTGTTATAACCAAAAACTTTTTTGGCTCGTTTTTACCCATCTTTAAAGTGCAACGGTTTCTTTTTACACTGAGACCAAAACATCTTAGGAGAGACCTCATGTATACTTGTTTCGGTAATGACATCAAATATTCCAGAAAGTTGTAATGTCCTAGTAATTAACGTCAAGATCCTTTGTAGGTATTTTTTGCTCCCTAAAGGTCCTAACGTTCCCATTGTGGAGAGTCTTAAACCAAAACAATAAAAACGTTTAAAGTTTTGAGCCAAAATTAGAAAAAATGTATCACTTATAAGGCTTTCAATTTCTGTCCCTTAATGACTATTTCTTTTTCTGAATGTGCTGAGGTGACCATTTGGCATCTATAAAACACTCGCAAAAGCTTGGATTAGATAAAGAGTTTTCAATCACTCTTGGCTTGTAATCAGAAACATGTTCCCATTCTGTGAGCAATAGGAACTAAAGGGTTATTAACCGGTTTTTTTTGGCGAGAAATTGAGAATGAATATAGTCATTTGGGAAATTCTACTACTTTTTCATTTTCAGCCATTCCTAGAGAGATTAAATGTTCCCTTCGAATGCCCTTAAACTTGGTGACAATGCGTCTGAAGTGGAATTGGTTCAGATACCTTTCATAACTTCTCGAAGTACTGTACAGCCCTAACTTTTGGAGTCTCATATTGGGAGAGACTCCAAAAGTTAGGGCTGTACAGTACTTCGAGAAGGTATGAAAGGGATCTGATACTGTACGTATGTTTTCAAGAGCATTCATGGGCTCTGTCCTAACCCGGGCTTTGAGGTCAGTTGTAGCGATCGTAGAGGTTTTTCGTGCGCTCCGAGAGCACCTCCAAATCTAAAGGAAACTAGGCTAGTACAAACAATGAAGTCCTCCTCTCTTCTTGATCGGGCTCCTTCATTGTTCAATATGTTGCCTATTTGCCTTCGTCGGGAAAATTTAGGAGCTGATGCTCTAACAACATTTAAAGCACTGTTAGATAAATTTTTGGATCCTATTCCTAATCAACCCCCCATTCAAGGGTTGTACATATCTGTCAACAGTAGCTCGTTGGTTTTCCAAATATCATTTAAATGTTAATTTAATATTTTATGTAGTAAAGTTAGTGATCAACTTTCTATACAGGGAATCCCATTCCTTGTAGCGGTAATGAAAAATCTGCAATCCACAAAAAAGTAGCACAACTCTTTGGGACAAAAAGTTGATATAGGAGATAGATTAACAGAGTGAATGCTCGAAAGGGGTTGAATTCAGTAAATATGGTTTCTGGAGCGTGAGTGTGATGGAATAGCATAAAAACAATGGATGCTATTCGTGAGTTAGGCCATCACAAGCTTGTTTCTGCAGAGTCGAATGATATTTTGGTTTAAATGCGTACAAGACACCTTGAACAAGAAAGAAAGAAAGAAAGAAAGATGAAAAAAAGGTCTGTCCAAGGGCTACTAGCTATTCCACTAGTTCCCCCACTTCTTTTTTTAATGAAGGATTAAAATTAAATTCATTCTCAACCTCGTCAGTTTTGTCAATGAAAACTTTGAAGAACAAATGTCTCGGAGCCTGAATTCCCAGAATTTGATATTGCAACCGAGGTAAATTTCTTTCAAACACACGAAGCTTTGGCATTTTTTTAATGAGTCAGGGAATGCCCCCTATTTATTATGGAACCCCAGGTCCCACTTCTCAACAAAATGATGGAGGTAGCCTCGATTTGTTTTTCCCATTTTCCGCTTTCGTTTCTGAAACTCTTGATTTGTTCCCAAACAGCCTCTTGACTGAGTGAAGCAGGTGCTGCTTGCCCCTTTCAAGCGATGTTTATGACTCTCGAACGACCTTGTTTTTCTTCCAGGTAAACATCAATGCACCATCTGTTTCCAAAGTCGGATCATCATCACCACCACCTCCTCCTCGTGTTTCCAAGCCAGCAACCTCAACCCCAACCTTGGCCAGCCCATCTTCTCAATCCATGTCAGAGCATCTCGATGTCAATCAACTCCCTGGAAGAGCCACCGCCTTCATTCACCCGCACCACCCTCTTCAAAATCATTGTCGACTCAAAAAGAGTGGCTGCGGGTCGCTCCCTGAAGTCCTGGCTACTTCGTCCGGGACAAACAATCCGAAACGGAGTATTCCTGTTGACATGGAGTACAATGATGCCAGCCCCGAGAGCTCGCCCTCCCAAGGCTTGAGAAATGATTCTACCAAAGCAAACATCCTCAATAACAACCCCCGAGCCAGCATTCTTCATTCAGGTGACACCGACCTCATTGACACGAGGCTTGCTGAAAGAGATCTCTGTAGGGATGACAATCAAGTTGATGAGCACGAGGGAATGGAGGACGACGAGGGGGCTGTCAACAACACAAGCCAGGTGAAAAATTGGAATCACCACCATCAAGCCAAACTGAAGGGAGAAACGACGGCAATAACAATCGTTCCACGTGGAACAACGGATTTTGCCGTCGGATGCGGAGAAACGCGAAACGTTACAGATGAAGAAAAGTTCCAACTTCATAGGAATACCCCAGAACACTGATTTGATCTTTAAAAGAAAATGCACATGGGCAAAAAACGATATTTGAGCCACCGCATTCTTAGGTCAACGTGGCTCGGATTTCATTCCCTTCTCAGAATTTGCCTTCACTATGTGATGTACGGACACACAACGTTTGTTGAGGTGGTTGGGGTCACCCTCTGGGCCATGAGATATCAAATTAGGGTCAGGAATTGAGACCCAGGTGTACCCTGGTTTTCCTTCGGGAACTGAAATGGAACGGTTATTTGCTAAGTCATAATTCGGAATAAATGTGATCAGTGTATTCTGTGGTTTTGGCATTCAATGGAATTTCAAGGGAAATATGCCTTAAAGCAATTGCCCCGTTGTGGATCAGGGCGAATTTTTAATGTAATTCCTTAGAGACACATTTTTATGATTTTTATCTTTTTAATGAATATTTTATGAATTATAAATATTAATTATGAATTTTATGATTGCTTGGCTCAATCTGACACTAATATTTTCTTGGATCAAGTAGCACTAACTCAGAATTGGGTATTCATTTTAATTTTTACGGGAAGAAAATCCCGAGCAATGTTTTCAAAGTCTAGACTCAGGATTCACAACTTAAAGGTTTTGCAGACAAATCCGGACAAACACGCAGCCATTCACTTTGTCATTAAGTAGGCCTCTCTGCCAACAATCTAAAACTTTTACTTTGGATTTTTTTGCACGCCCCATAGCCATTTTTGTTCTTGTCTAAGAGAGTAGCTGGATGTTGGCAAGTTATGACAAAAAAACACTCGCGGATGTAAGGGCAATCCATCAAGCGTTTTTGTCATTGTCCCCACCTTAAAAATGGTTCTAATCAGGGGAAGACACCCAACGTGTGGTTTTGTTACAAGAACTTGGGCAAGAAATCCAATCTTTGCACTTGTTGGGCCTTTTTGTAATTAAATGTCAAGGACCAAATGTAGTTCCGAAGATTCATAACTCCTTGTTGATGGTCCTAGAGATACTGTAGATGTTGTATGTGTATATTGAAACCTCTCTTCTTGGCCACAGACGACGTGAGGAGTGTGAGGGTAGCTGTGATGGAACTCTTCAGCCATGCCATGAACTTGGAGGTCCGCTTTTTGTTAATGGAAGGATTTTACATTATTATTTTTTACATTTTTTACACATTTAAAATTGATCTTGTAGTTTAGATTTCAGTCTGTCTTGGGTGAATCAATTTGTTAATCAGACCGAACAGTAAAATATTTTGAGGAAACCGTCGGCGGACGAAATATCAACTTCTTCCGAAATAAATCAGGATTTTTAGAAAATGCCAGAAAAAACGCAACGATCCTGAGAAAACAAACAAAATACATATAAAACTTTAATGTAATTAATTTTCCAACGACAAACTGGAGATTTGGAAGCACACGAGTTTAAAATGTCAAACTTACTATTTTTGATCTAAATTCAGTTCAAAATTTTTTGATTCAACCATCGTTTGGTCTCAGATAAAATCCCAGAACTGTTGTGTTACAAATGGCAGAATGGTGTTTTTTCAACCTCTTCTTAAATGGAGACCGAGCCAATTGTCTTGCATCGTCCATATCAAAACCCTAAAATTCAAGAGTCATGATGAGACTCTTAACGCTCGAGTTTCGTGGAAAAAAGGTTCAAAAACTTAGAATTGTAAATCAAGTCAGAGACGTGGACAAAATGGACATCATTACCTTTGTCACAAGCTAAAGATTGATGAGTGCATCCAAACATCAAACTATCTAGGGCAGGTACATAAGAAGAAAAATCAAGTGATTGGAGACTGCGAACTGAGTATTCATTCATTGTGTTCTTGTCTTATCGTAATAGGCAATAGAGACTGTATGTACTCTGTACGTTGTTGCTGGGGTCTTTTCAGATAAGGAGCTTTCCGTCGCCACCCAATGTCTAGCTTTTGACACATTCTCCAGGAAAAAGCATGCAATATCTGGCAACTTTTGAATGAAATAGGCACAAATCTTTTATCCAAGTGAATTTTGAAATATTGAATTGTTCCACGAACAGGAGGAATTTACTTCTTTTGCCTTGATTGAATTAAGCAGGAACGGTACCGATAAGTCAAATGTAATCAAGTGACTTTATTATGTCAAGTGTCCTTCAAACGCAATGTGTGCTTGAGTACCCTCTAATTAACGGTGTTAAATATTTTTTTTGTTCGTTAACTAGTCAGCTCATCACT
Source organism: Tigriopus japonicus (assembly GCA_010645155.1). Lineage (NCBI taxonomy): Eukaryota > Metazoa > Arthropoda > Copepoda > Harpacticoida > Harpacticidae > Tigriopus > Tigriopus japonicus. Next base: position 96,126 of record JAAGOF010000171.1, read on the forward strand.
GTTAGGATTGGAAAATATTATCTACCCGTATTTCCTTAATGTCAGGTTAATGGGACATACACAGAGGGTGATCAAGTGAGCGTTTTAAACAATGCCGCTGGCGGTAACACAAGGCCGTTGGCTGTGTAGAGTTGCTCGGCCCATTTTGGCGAATCTAACTTTTTCCCCATTTGAGCATCCATTCAATGATTGTAGGTCCCAAGAAGCGATCTATCTTTTGCGTTGAGATACCTCTGCTTACACCTGGTTACCAATACGCTCAGTTTATTAACTAGAAAATGAGACACATTTAACCATGCTTGCCAGGAAGAAACATGGTGAAATACTTCATCACCCTCTATGGAAAACATTTTGAGATATTGAAATAAGTCTTTGTTTGGAACCCACTGAACAAATGAGCACCTTTGAATCATTGTTTGGATCAGTGATAAGTCTTATTTTTGCAAAACGACAAGGCTGGTGTAAATGCATTCTATTCAATCATTCTACAAAATGAATTTTGCATATTATTGACGCAACTCCAGACAAGGAATCCTAACATATAATATTGATCGTTTCCACTAACCTAGACGCTTTAAATACACGCTAAAATTGAAAAGACTTGGATTTGCCAAAATGGGCCAACGATGGGATGTTAGGGGATTGTCAGTTATCCTTTAAATAATCAGAAAAACAGTTAATTAACAATTCTTTAGTTGATTATCATTTACGAAATTATATCGATGAATAAGCAGAGTATTCTATTGATCTTATCTTCTGTTGAGCAATCTTCTATGTAAGCTTAGTTAGTAATAGGGCTCAGACAAAGTTGTGACATGTGACTTGCACCAAAAATAGCAACTTTTGGCCATTGTGGTCAAATTTTGCAACTGTTCGATTTTTTTTCGCTGCAGGAAATTTTGGCATTCAAAACATTTCCAAACAGACGTTGATAGGTCAAGGGGCCCACAAATAAACGATCAAAGAGCTTTGGGCCCACAAGCACAGAACTATGGATGGCTCACGGGCCCATTATATTGGACTTTCCCCATAACGCCTGGGCCCAGCAATGACCACCCTTGGGCCCACATGTGGGCCACAACCCACCGGTTGCCGATCCCTGATCTATACGATGTTAGTGGGCTGGTTAAAGCATTTATTGCGCTTGCCAAGGTGGTCTGTTGTTGAAAAAGACCAATTTCCATGGTGATTATATTGTTAATGATGAGCTCATGCCATGAGGGCTGGACCTATTTTGGGACAAAGCCCTAACACGAATTTAGTACTAATTCACCCCTGAAAATGCCTGTTGGTTGACCCACGATGGTATCCACACTTAAGAAGAACAATCCGTCCGTTAAAGCCAAACTAATCTGAAAATTGGCCCGCCTAAGATTTTCCTCTTGGTAAGAATGGAAACAAACTAAGTGAGTAAAAAATTATTTCAAGGTGGTCTGAAACGGAAAGAACATAAAAAGCGACGGAGTAATAAGCCGAAAAGCAAAAAAAAAAATATCATTGACTTTTCATTGTGCCCCAATTTTTGGCTTTTGAAAGGTGCCAAGCAACCCTTGCAAAACAAAATCAAAAATCTCTACCAAATAATTTGCTCTGATTTTTATTTTTTCATTTGATCGGATTTCTCAACGCGAAATTTAATCTTAATGTATTTTCTCCATTTGTAGAGATAGGTTTTGGATGTGTTCTTTGGTAAACAATCCTCTATTCTTTGGCTTGCATGTAGAGAATAAGGTCAATAACTCGGCAAGAATATCCATATTCATTGTCATACCACGACACCACCTGTAAAACAATGGGCAGCCATTATTGTTAAGACCCAACTCCTATTATATAACTAATCTATGGGTCAAGGTGTTACCTTTAAAAAGTTGTCTGAAAGCTGAATTCCAGCTTTTGAATCGAAAATTGAGGATCTCGTGTCGGTCAGGAAATCGGTGGACACCACATTCTCATCAGTGTAACCCAAAACGCCTTTCATCGGTCCCTCAGACGCTTCTTTGATCTTGGCACAAAGGTCAGCATACTTGACCGGTCTTTGGGGGGAAAAAGATATGAATGCATCTTTGTCCTTCAATGTATCCTGAGCTTAGGCTTACTTTCCGGTTACGATAGTGAGGTCTACCACCGACACGTCAGGTGTTGGAACTCTGAAGGCCATACCGGTGAGTTTGCCATTCAAATCGGGAATCACCTTACCCACAGCTTTGGCGGCTCCAGTGGACGAAGGGATAATATTCTGGCTTGCACTTCGGCCACCACGCCAATCCTTATTGGATGGGCCATCCACTGTTTTTTGGGTGGCAGTCACGGCGTGAACCGTAGTCATTAAACCTGAAAAAGGACGGTCTTTCGTTAAATCATGCTGAACGTGTTTTGGGATTGGAGGACATAACTCGCCTTCTTTGATCTCGTAGTTGTCGTGGATGACTTTGGCCAATGGAGCCAAGCAATTGGTCGTGCAACTGGCATTGGAGACAATATTCATGCTGGGATCATACTTCTCGTGATTGACTCCCATGACAAACATTGGAGCATCAGCTGAAGGAGCCGAAATAACTACCTTTCGAGCACCGCCTTTCAAGTGAACGCCAGCCTTGTCCAATGTGGTAAACACCCCAGTAGACTCGATAACATAATCAGCTCCTAAAAAGGTCGGTTAAACCAGTATAATAACGATCAATCAGGATTTCATAAGTTTATCTAAGGTTATCACCTGCTGAGCCCCATGGAATATTTTGGGGATCTTTCTCGCTGAAGACATGGATTAACTTGTCATTGATCTTTAATTTTCCATCCTCAGTGCTGGAAATTTTGATGTCGGGACGGCGGTTGTAACCAGTGTGAGTCGAGTCATACCTAAAAATAAAGTGCAGTGTGAATAAAGCGTCCCACGCACAATGGAATGGTCGAAAATTTTAACCCACCGGAACATGTAAACGATGTAATCCAAAGGGATGAAGGGGTCATTGATGGCCACAACCTCACAACCCTTTTCTAAGGCTGCTCGCAAAACGAGTCTGCCAATTCGACCAAAGCCGTTAATTCCAATTTTCTTTCCAGCTGATCCTTTCACAACACTTTCGGCAGCACTCTTTTCATCAGCTTTTTCTTCCGCCGAAATTTCTTTTGGGACATTCTCTTCAGCAGCTGGGTCTGGAGTAGCTTCTGGCACTGGAGCAGCTTCTGGCACTGGAGCAGCTTCTGGCGCTGGAGCAGCTTCTGGCGCTGGAGCAGCTTCTGGCGCTGGAGCAGCTTCTGGCGCTGGAGCAGCTTCTGGCGCTGGAGCAGCTTCTGGCGCTGGAGCAGCTTCTGGCGCTGGAGCAGCTTCTGGCGCTGGAGCAGCTTCTGGCACTGGGGTAGCTTCTGGCGCTGGAGCGGCTTCTGGCACAGGGTTCAAGGCTGGAGCAGGTGCTTCTTCCACCACAGATTCTACCGCCACTGGTGCCACAGGAGGAGCCGGTTCGGTGCCCTTTTTGGCTTTACCTTGAGCGGCTACTGAGGCAATTGCTTTTTGAACGGTTTCCTCATCTCCTAAGAACTTCATAGATACCACGGGGTTCATTTCTTCGTCCAGTTCATAGACAAATGGGATTCCTAGGGTTGAAAAAAGAATCAAAAATGTTCCAAAATTTACTTTCACGTCGAGTTTTACCAGTGGGTAAATTGAGTTTCATGATGGCTTCGTCTGAGAGGTTGTCCAAATGCTTCACAATTCCGCGAAGAGAGTTACCATGTGCCGCTATCAAGATTTGTTTCCCTTCCTTGATTTGAGGCACGATCACATTGTTCCAGTAAGGCAGAGTTCTTTCAATGGTCAATTTAAGCGATTCGTATTTGGGGAACTCCTCAGCCGTTGGCTCAGAGGCATATCGCTCGTCCTTGCAAATATTATCGTAATACGGGTGGTTTTCCTCCATTGGAGGAGGGGGGATATCAAAGGATCTTCTCCAAATCTGCGAGAAAAATACGTTTGTTTAGTTCATCGGTGGTTTCCCCTAAAGCTGGGTACGCTTAGAAAGACTTAAAATCAGAAAACGGCTACAAGAGAATTTCTTCTCCGTCAGACTTTGATGAAAGTCAACGGTGAAACAGCTCGACAAAGAGCACGGAATGTTCAGCCAGGGAAAAATTCCCCAACTCGGTGACACGTATTAAGAGCATAAGCCACAGAGGAGTGCAACATGAGAATGCTCGGTCCATCACATGAAGGCTTACATAATCACAAAAAGGCCAGTCAGATGAAGGCGATTGCATTTTGAGAGGTTTGGTCAACTGACAAACCATACACGATTTTGTTATCTCCACAATTTCCAGAGGCTGCTCTTCAATGAGCTCCTCTCACAAAATGGCTTTTAGCATTGCAATGGAAGTAAAGGAGCACAGTGTTGGCACCTGAATTTAAACCTGATCTTTTTTTGTCTGAGTTTTTAGCCACAGGCCTTGACAAGGAATTGAAATGATATCAACATTTCAAAGCTAGTTGGTGTCTCACTTTGTGTGATCAAATGAAAAGAAACATGTCCCAATTTTCAGTATTTGGCCAATGTTAAAAGATTCCATCGCTTGGAAATGAACACTAGCATATTCAAATCAGCTGTAAGGGGGTTTCAAGGTTTGAATGGCCTATTCCTGCCCACTCTGCCATTTTCTCTTAAAGTGAGGCCACATATCTGCTAGATTTGATCATTCAAAAGTCTTAAAACATCTCAATAAGGTTCAATTATTGGCCCTCTCTTTTATCTGACTCATGGCGAGGCTACGGATGTGGGGAATTATTTAAGACACCTCCATCCTAATAGCTACTAGCCCTCATTTTCTAATATAGAATAATAATTAAAATAACCAGTTGTTTTAACTTATGTAAAAGTTGTTAGTCCAATTTGTCGATTTTCTACTTTCCATTGAATATCCCATCACTCAAAACGAACGCATTCATTTCAGTTTGACAGCCAAACCATTGCTTCTTTGGAAGGATTCTTTTTGATTTAAAGAGACATCCGGCCATAGTTCGAGACAAACGACTGAATTACTTCCGTCCGACAAAATCTACTGAAAACATTTCTGAATGCATTACTGAGCAAATTGATATTATGGCAAAATGTTTGACATTTGAATTTGAGCCTGGAATGGCAGTGAATCATAAGTGCTAGCCTAGGTTCTTGGGTAAACGTTCGAGTGGGGACTTACGGACTATACTTCCATTTTCTTAAGAGGCCTCTGAACGGGATCCTATGAAATTAGAGCGGATCAAAAGAGAGTGTGTACAAAATAGAGCGAATCAGAATAGTGCCGGCTCAAAATAGAGCCGCTTCATAGGCGAGCGAATCAAATTAGAGCCAGGTCAAAAGAGAGCGTATTGAATTAGAGCGAAAATAGCGTTAGTTCAATTCCTCAATTTTTAGTTAGGAGAAATTTATACATGACATATCAACTCGCTTAAATAACAATGTCCACGGAGTTCACAAAAAACAAAGGACAAGGCAAAGTTTTTTACCAAGGCTCCTTTTGTGGCAGAAAATCCTAACAACAGGGTCGGCAGCCAATGTGTAGACCCTGTAAGACTATCATGAACACGACAATTTTCGGTTTTCAATTTACAATTTGAAATCGCAAAGTATTAATTAACAGAAGTTGAAAATTTTCGCATTTTCCTGTCGGAGCCCCTGGACACGATTTAACATAGACATTGATGAGATGATTGTGTCAGTTGGCACAATGGCTTTTATGAAATATGCCTTCAAGAAGAATTTTTTTAAAAGGCATATGCAACAATTTTCTCGAAAATAGTGTTTTTGGGCGAAATAGTCTAAATTATTTTAGTCCGAAAATAGTAGTTCGAATATTTAAAAGCTTCTTTATTCATCCTAGCCTCAAGAAACAGATAGTTGAAAGAAAGTTTATGAATTGGCTCTATTATGATTGGCTCTAAAATGTCACGCTCTCTTATGATTTGGCTCTATTTTGATTTGGCACTATTATGAAGTGGCGTTATTTTGATTGGCTCTATTTCGTACACACTCTCTTATGATCCGCGCTATTGTTATATAGAACCCCTCTGAACACCTCTTTTTTTGACGAAAAGCAATATTTGACTGATGACTGAAGGTCTGGTACCTTTACAAGAGAAGAGCTTCCCGTCATCAAAGGAGATCAAAAGATTTAGTCGGTATAATGATCAAAAGCCCATTCTCAATAAGATTTCCTTCTGCTCTTCGCGACATGTTCCAGTTTTTAGTGGCTTAAACAAAATGAGTATCTTTAAATTGGCGCCTAAAGCTACAATATTTTTAAATGATCCAGAACGTGACAGGAACAAGGCACAGTTTTTCAAGGCAAGGTCAAAAAAACACTTGGCAAAAAGGTTTGAGCATGGTCACCAGTGTTTTTTCAAGGTTAAATCAGCTTGTGTTTGCCTAAATGTCTGATCTTGTATCTTTTTTACAAAATAAAGTATTGCGAAACAAACCGTATAAAAAAGTTAAAAAGAAGCCACAAAATGTTAGCTATCCTCATGCCAAATAAAAAGCTGGTCAAAAAATGTTCATGCGAGAGAAAACTAATGCGTTTTCAACATCCAAAAACCTCACAAAAAGCGAGAGCAAACTTATGAAATGCACCTGGTGCACAAACAGTTCAGCTCAACTTTTACCCTTTTTGTGCCATAACAGATGGGTTTTGACATTGCGGATAGTTTTGACCATTGTCGATGTCTTCCGTTTACCTTGAGTCCTCAACCGAAATATTTTTTCCGGCCCACAGACTCACTCACCTGGACTTGCTCCTCGCCGTGAATTTCGGCCGTTTCGGCTTTGTTGAGGCCCGTGAGGCCACCATAGTGGCGCTCATTGAGTCGCCAAGTCTTCTCCACACGAAGCTCATTTTGACCGATCTGTTCCAGCACAGTGTACAAGGTCTTTTGAGCTCGTTGCAGTACTGAGGTATGGGCTACGTCAAATTGAAAGCCCGCCTCCTTGAGGGCCTTGCCCCCAGCTGTGGCCTCCTCCACACCTTAAGACATTGACACAAAGGAAAGGTAGACAAACGATCAGACACATGGCTTGGGATTGAGACAATTATACCTTTAGCCGAGAGTCCGGCGTCGAACCAGCCACAGAAGCGGTTCTCCTTGTTCCATTCGGACTCACCATGACGGATCATGACAACTTTATACGTTTTAGTCGAGCTCAGAGGCTTCTTATAGCCCCAATTGGCCACCGAGGTGAGTTTGTTCATATCAGTGCAGGCATCCCTCAACCAATCGGGCATGGCTCCGTGCATCCAAGGGGCCACCAAAGATTGCGGTGGAGCCGCTGAAGGGGCGATGGGAGCATCGGCAAACTCATGGCCAGGACCTTCATCGGCCTTGGGCTCAGGCACATCTAGTGTCATGGTGACACAATGGGCAATCATGGAGGTGCAAAGTCCTTCCTAAGATATCAAAGGCCCCCCCAGAGACCAAGTTGGAGTCACAAAGGCCTTCGTGTGTCCGACTTAAGAGTGAAAAGATCCTTACCGGCAAATCCATTGTACTCTTGGGTTCTTCTTCGATAATTCCTACCTGAAGTCAGAAAGAGGAATGACGGGAAATCTGTCGTACAACGGAAGAATGTGGGCACAAGGCCAAAGAAATCGTCGTCGTTGCCGTTTCAAACCTAAGCTGGTCCCGCGGAACATGGGATAGAAAGCGAACCCTTACACGGGTCCACTCTCAGTCTCAATTTTCCCTGTCCGGATTTTTCTCAGTGTTTCGGCTCGAAAGCTTGCAGCTCTTGTGTCGTGTCACAAGACGTATCCTTAGGATTTACTGCTGGATTGACATCAGGAGATCAAAGTTCTCTGATGGGAATTTAAAGACGAATTAATTAACGTCAGTGACAACAAGATAGCCCCGTTCTGACATGCCCACGTACTGTAAATGAGGAAGAAACTTTCAGCAGAGATATTTTTCAAATCGTTCGTAATGACGGCATCCACAGAGAAATGGATAGTTTCGGACGATGCAACTTAGGTTAATCGGGGGATCGCTTTTGTCCATTTCCAACAACTTTTATTCTCCACCTTTTCAGGCTCACACGAACGAGTTCGAATATATTTATTTGGGTGCAACTTCTATTGATAATAGCAAAATTGATACCCATGAAACTCATTCATTGCAAAGCCAATAGAAGTTAAGCTTTAAGTTTAAGCTCCGATTTGTTCACAAAATGTACGACTTCTGACGGAATTAACCAATACTTCTGAATATTTTTGAAGGTTTTTCCCTTTTCCCTACTGTTCCCTCTATCTCCATCTCCCAACATGTTTTCATAAACGACTCAAGAACCTTTTTAGACGAGGTTCATGACTTTTTCGAAAATAAAGATGTTTAGCAAAATGAAAGAAACAGCCACAATGAAATGTTTTTAGAAATCGTAGTAAATCTTCCTGTGCAAACTTGAGTTACTTACGCAGTGAAAAGCTTAATAGTCTTGGTCTTACAGTCCCTTATAATTCCTTTTTTTAATGACAGAGAGGCATATTGTTGTTCTTGTCCTGACTAAGCAGCGTCCTTTGAAACGTTACAGCTCAAATCATTAGGGAATCTCATTTTTTCAGCCTTGTCCACAATGCTCGATGTCCTACCTCGTTGGTCAAATGCAAGCGACACACCCAAGTGACTCAGATTTTCTCCTACTTTCATCATCTTATGATTTCTGACCTTCTGAACTAAAAACAGAACGAAGCTTTTTTTTTGCTGTGACATGCATAAGTCTCACAGACGAAAAAACTAACATCCGTCATCCTTCTAGTCTCTTGACTCAAAGCATGGAGACTTTCGACTCGTCACAAGATCAATTTTGCATTATCCTTGTTCTGTTTGCAAGGCAAGGTTTCCAGCAAAGAAAAACTCTCATTCTTTCCTGGTGAAAAACATTGGTTTTTGAGTCTTTGTGTTTTACACCGCTGAAGATCAGGAACTTTGCAAAGGAACTGACCGATAAAACAAGAAATCAATAACTTCCAAGACTTTTGTCTCGTGAATGTCTCGCAAGAAATTGATGTCTTCAGTAGACATAGACATGCACCACTGCATAAAATAGCTCAATTTAGTTGTGAAAATTTATCTAATTTAAACAAAGAAAGTACATGCAAAACCAAAGCCTTTACGAGGGTCAAATGATCAGCATTGTTGTAAGCAAAGGGGGTAAAAAAATTTTTTCTTCATATTTTGCTGATAGATATGATACTTACCGGTGCTCCCTACAATAAAGCGTCTCTAGTGCTCCCTAACTTACTTCTCCCTAGAGTCAGATGTATTCTTTGTACAAAAGTATTGCCAAATATTGCAATACAAATGTCCCATAACAACTCTATGATGAAAACCTTCAAATGAAATTATCATAGGATGATAGGGGATAAATAAAAACATGATAATGGCATACTATAAAATATGTTTTCGTCCAAATTATCAAAAATGCAGACCATGAACAATACAGTTGTATGCAGGCAGGTGTATACTGTGTAGTGGTAGGCAAAGGAATATGTAAAAACTCAATGAGATTTTATTCACGCAACTTCAAATTTTTACAGTCCAATTTTTGGTATATTCATAGCACAATCTCTGTTGGTGCAACCATACTGGTGAATCTCAAGCATCGCAATTTCATCGCAAAGAAATGTATAAGTATGCACTTGCCTTAAACTAAACAAACAAATCTCTGAATAAAACAAATATATTTGAAGGAAGAAACAATAAAATTATGGATTCAATTGCCCTGCATTTGAAGGTTTTGATAGAGTTTTCCATCAAGGTATTATTTTGACATGTTTGGATTGTATTATTTGGCAACACTTTTTGTAAAGGACACGTCTGACTCTAGGGTGAAGCAAAATGTGAAGCTAGCTTAATCAACGAGTTCCTACTGAACTCCCTAATTCAATATAGAAATTACGTAAAAAAAACGGGCCCTTTCTTACCTTGACCACGTTTTCCCATTGACCTTCGGCATTTTGCTCGGCTGGCATGGAATGATCATGAACCCAAACCCCATCCACGATGAACTTATACCTGCAGAAAAGATCTCGAAAATTTGCCTCCTTTTTAATCAACACGCAACCTCGTTTCTGCAACACAATTTTCACTTTAAGTCTCCAATGCTCAAAAAGGTGTCATCCGCGTACCTTCATTGATCAAGAATGTAACCTTGCATCCATTCATAAATATCACAGAATCAAAGTCAGTGATAAACTAAGCGGGATGGTCACACAGTTATTTTGTAGTTTTAATACTTTTCGCGCATTCAACAATGTTCAATTATCATGCATTTTACCCTTCAATGAGCTGCAAGAATCTGCTCAGGATTTATGATGATATACCTGTAAATGCCTGGACTCGGCAATTCAAAAGCTGCCATCCACACTTCCTTGCCATTGTCCTCCTTGACCGGAAAGAGAACTTGCGGGGTCCAATCCGCCCATGAGGCAGCAATCATAACCAAATGCCGACAGCCCCAAGGCCAATCAAAATACAACCGTTCCAATGACATCAGTACTTCTTATCTTTTGGTTTGACCCTGGATGATGGACTTTCGCCAGATGAGCACTTCTTGACTCAACGAATTGTTGTTGTTTATTTGATGTGAGTGGAACAAACTTGGGACAAACTTGGAACGTGTCCAAGGTCGTCACAAGCGGTGTCATCGTAATTCTTCCTTGGGTGTTTGAGTACATGACTCGATCGGCACTTACGTCAACAAGTGTCTTGTGATGGAACGGAGAGTTGGGCAGATTTTACCTCTTCAAAAAAAAACAATCCTCGAAAGAGTTCATGTTGATGTTGTTCGAAGCTCAAGGTCGAGCCTAAAATTAGACTGCGGGAGAGAAATTAAGGGCCCTGAAATCATTATCGTATGACATTTTGAAGTGATGAGTGTTGTATTTTAGGCAAAGACCTCCTTGGTGTTAAGAATTTTTGGTGTACTTGAAATCTAAAAATAATTGGCTTTGTTTAGCCGAGTATTAGTGTGGTGTGCAGGAGCTTCATTTGATTTTAATTCTCTTCAATCTTATGGATCTAAAATGTTTAAGACCTCTCAAAAACATTGGAAATTGCGTGGGATATTAATGGAAACATTAATCTCATTTTAAACCAACAGTTAGAAAGCTCACCTTTTGTCTTGGCTTTTTAAGTGTAATCCTAAAGTTGCTTACGTCATGATTAGGATCCTAGAGACAATACTTTCTGAGCACAAAGTGTCGCAGTATGTTTTGTTTTTATATTTGATTTATCAGAAATAGTGGCAAAAGGTAGGCCATTGACTAGAATTCCAAAGGTTAGGAAGAAGTTGTTCAAAAGGAGTTGTCAGATTGCAAATAGACTTCGACGTACTTCAAATCCATTTGTTGTAGCCAGCCTCCAAAGCAAATTGGATGTGGTCCAATCAAAACTTAGAGCCTCCATTGATTCCGATCAGTTAGAGAAGGAAAGTAGAGTGATCCAGGAGGTTAAGACTAATCCAAAGGCGTTTTTCTCGTTTGCAAATTTAAAGAGAAAAATGAAGCATCGTGTAGGACCTTTTGAGGTCGGCGGTAAAACCGTCAATGATAGTGAGGTTATGGCCAATATGCTTGGAGATCAGTTCTCAATTGTATTTTCAATTCCAAAAAGGGTAGTCAGAGCAGGCCATGACTGTTGCAATGTTTTTGATGAGACTGGCATTGATAGTCCGGATAATCGACTGGAGGATCTGGTAGTCACAGATCAAGATGCTTTTGAGGCCATCAAGAGCTTAAAGCTCTCGAGTTCTCCTGGACCTGATGGTGTGACATCTCAGTTTCTGATGAAATGTTCACAGATTCTTGCCCCTGTTTTCTCCTATTTGATGCGTTGCATTTTAGATCAGGGCAAGTTTCCCTCCTCTCTAAAAGTAGCTCATGTCGTTCCAATTTTTAAGGGCGGAGATAAGTCACTCCCTAGTAATTATAGGCCCATTTCTCTGACCTCCAGCGTTGCAAAGGTTTTTGAGAAGATTATGAAGTCCAAGCTTGTAGATTATTTGGAAGTCCATGATTTAATTCCTTCTGGACAGCATGGGTTTCGAGTTCATTTTAGTACAGTAACCCAATTGGTTGATCATATTGAGCAAATCATTGAAGGGCTCGAAAGTCATGAGTCAGTTGATGTAGTCTATCTTGACTTTGCCTAGGCCTTCGATAAGGTAGATCATGGTCTTTTGCTCGATCAACTCAAAGAGTTAGGGGTCCAGGGTAGGGTCCTGACTTGGATTGATAGTTCTATAAGCGAAAGGAAGCAAATAGTTATAGTCGAAGGATCTTTTAGCGGCATGTATGATGTCAGGTCAGGTGTTCCGCAAGGTTCAATTTTAGGTCCCCTCTTGTTTATTCTCTTTATTGCTCCTCTCCAGAAGTTTAGACCAACCCACTATACAAGGGTTGTATAGATCTGCCAACACTAAATCTGAATTTATTTTCGCATTTTCTAGAATTTATTTTTATCAATTTTTGCTTTTGCAGACTGCAAACAAGTTTTGATTTTTTTTTTCATTTGTT
>JAAGOF010000134.1:0-11202 GCA_010645155.1 Tigriopus japonicus
CTGGGATTTCAACATCACTAGTTTTGTCATTTAAGCACGGAAAAAGTTATTAAGTTCAGAACAGAAAAATTTCTTATGGTTCGCCACCATAAGGAGGAAAAGTCCCACAAACCTAAGTGATGTAACATCTGCAACAGGGCCCACATTTTCAAAACAGGAGTTGCTTGTAATCCAAGTTTGGCACATCCCCCAAGACCAACGACAAAATTGCATAGTTTGGGGTGCGGGTGACAAAACTACATAATTGGGCTCTCGACTTGTATTTTGCCTGTTTTAGTTCAGAATTTAACTAAGTCTGAAATACTTCTGCATTAAGTTACCGTTTTCGCAATTTCGGAATTATACAGTAAATACTGTATATGTAACTATGAAAAACAGCTAAGATTTTTCCCTTCATTTTTAGGCACTTCTTTCAACATATTTTTGAAACATTTTGACCTCTTAAAATAGTATTTTTCAGACATGCTTTTGATCGAAATACTCAAAGTCATCATGGCACTTTTTGGACCCACAATTTAATGGGGAACAACATTACTTTTGTTATATTATATAGGTTTAGGCCTGCGAAAAAGGTATATACCTAAAAACCTATTAATTATAACATATTTTAACAAACTATTTAATACATATTTAGAGACCATTTAGTTACCTTATGAATTCAAATTGAATAAATATTCATTCATCAACAGCTGAGTTATTTGACTTTGAATGGTCCCTTTTTGACCCCAAAAGGCCGAAAAACGCTGCAGTTATATGGAAAAACAAATTCCCAATTATTTTATATAGCTTTTAAATATCGCAAAAATAAATGAATTTTTTTTGAGTTTTGGAACTTATGTCAATGTTAAACAGGATTTTTGGAAAGCATATTTCATAACATCATTTAAAGTACGTGTGTTATAATCAACTCAACTTGTTTATTCCGCCAATCAGGGAGCCCTCGTATTTCACAATGAAACATATTTATCTCACAGTCTTGTAAGTGCTAGAAATTTCTGATCAATAATTGAAGGTAGCTTGATTCTGGACACCAGTTCTACTTTAGGTTATTCAGAAACACGTGAAAGGATTTCACATAGGTCATCCCAAAAACAAATGAAAATTGGACTGTGGTATGATGACAAACTATAGTCGGGGTCCCTACCGGTATTACTCTTTTTCTCCTCTCTCTCCATAAAAAGGCGATCTTTGCTCTTGAAGATCGAGAAGATTTGGTAGAACGAGTTTTGGTTAGGAATTGATTTTCGTATGTTCGATCCTATTGAGGTGATTAAAATGTGTGTTATATGATTTGATGTCTCATTATTAAGGACAATACCGAGAATCTACCATGGCGCAGCAGTTATGAAGAACGCCCAACACTTTGGATTATTACCATGGATCTGTGTGATAAGGTACCATCTTGATTGGGACTATCTAGCCTCTTCTTAACCACGATTGCATCGAGATATTGAAATATTTCACGACATGTGATTGAAAAGTGAATCAACACCATGCCATCCGAAGAAAATCCCGATCCTCGGGAGATGATCGAACATTTGATCCGAAGCCGTCGAGTATTCAAAGGAACGGTGACAAGACACAAGAAAAAGGCAATAAGTATCCTCAACTTATATAAGAGGGGTGATGATCCAATTCAGCTCGAATTAATCTTAAAAAAGTGGGAGAAGCCTTAAATAAATACGCGAAAGCAGATGAGGACGTAATGACAGATCCTATGGCTGACGATAAAGATTCCGATGAGGTAGACCTCGGCGATTACGAAAGTCAATTTATCGTGTTCCAAACCCGCGTTATTGGATATCGACGTGATTATGATAAATCTCAGGAACCGTCACCTTTATTCAATGCCACATGTGGATCAGGGAATGATACCACTCAACCAGAGCGAGGACTTCCCAAACTTTCAGTAAATAAATCTTCCTCAAAGTTTACAAGAGGACATTGATCTACGATCATTCTTTAAATGGAAACCAACATGGGATAATTATGCCCGACTCGTTTCTCTTAACCTTCGGCCTCAATCAACTCAAATATCAGTGTTCTGGCAATGTTGTTCGCCGGGTTTCTTTCGAATTGTGGAACATTCCATTGGAATAAAAGCAGATACTGGTCGTTCCGTGGATGAAGTGATTCAGGCTATCACTTTTCATTTGAGGAGCCTTAGAAACCGACATGTGGACATGAAGAAATTTTTGTCATTTAAACAAAAAGATGGCCAAGACTACTCTGGACTCTGTAACGAGATAAGAGAGCTCGGTGAATACGCCGATACGAGCAATATTACTGAGGACCAATTGCACATTGGTATTCTTGTTCAAGCTATGAAAAGCGAGAGAGATCGGGCGGAATTACTAGAAGAAAACCCAAGAAGTTTTGAGGATGCCCGACGATTTATACTATCCATGGAAACTTGCAGAATCGGAGCCAAACAAGTGGGATCTTCTTCCTCGTCATTCGCCATTCAAGCAACCAAAAAATCAAACTACACCAATCGGAAATTTGGCATTTCTAAATTTGCTGCAAGCAAACCCCAAGAGAAGAAAAAAATTGAACCAAGAGATAATGGAACAAAGTGTTATTGTTGCGGTGGATCACGTCATCCAAAACAAGAATGTCCTGCGAAGGAAGTGATGTGTTCGTCCTGTAACAAAAGAGGACACTTCTCAACACTTTGCAGAAACCCAAGTTCCAAAACTTCAGCCACAATCTCGCTTGAGCCAACACGTCTTTGCTCTATGGGGAGATCTTCTTTACATTTGCCGATAAAATTATTGGGGAATGATAAAACATATTATCAATTCTATGCTGTTCCAGACACTGGAGCGGAAATATCAGTCATGGGAATTGATATTTTTCAAAAATCGAAAATTCCCATACATTTGGATTCGCCAATTTCAAACAGAATTACAACTGTGGATGGTTCGGAACTGAGTCAACGAGGATCCTTCCGATCTACCATCGTCGTTCAAGAGAACATGGCCAAAAACATTGTTATCGCCGTTTGCGAGAAGGTCAAAGATTTTTTCTTGGATTTACAGACAAGCAAAGAACTGAATATTGTAAGTAAAACTTTCCCTATGCCTTTGCCGAAGGGGATGTCCGCCATCAACGGTCTAATGGATAGGAAGAAAAACAACTTGCATTCAAATCAGAACCTTCAATCAAGACAACTTTGGCCCGAACGCTTGGACTGGATAAATTCCATTCCTTCATTCTCAAACGACCCAGAACTTTTCCGAGCAATTGAGGCAAAACTTCACGTTAAATACGCAAGTATATTTTCTTTACTGCGTTAAAGAAAAATAACTTTTTTCATTCACCTTCGTCTTTTCGAAGGCAAAGAATATCACTTACCAAGGATATTCTGCAACATCCCACTCTTCTATGCTATTCTAGCTATGTGGGGAAGAAGGATTAGTCAGGAACTTGAACGAATAGGCGAGCCGTGTGATGGTCTTGAAGGTCAGCAAAAGGCTGCGGTTCTTAGACTTGGTGTTGCAGCCAAAACCTAAGGAACCGGCAACGGCAATAAGCATTAAAATTGTTCTAATCTTTCTCGAGCAAGAAAGGGATCCCTAACCTGACTGCTGAGGTATCACAACGAAAAACACTCATGAAAGCTGTCCTAAGTTGAGGAGGGGTTCTATGACTGTCTCAATTTGCATACATTGTTTTTAGCTCCAAACCTGAGGGTTAGGGTTTATGCCATATTTACATTCACAGCTCATTGGAATATAATTTCCAAGGTTTGAATATTTTGTATTCGAATTGTAATGATTGCGGGTTGGCTACGTATAATTCACAACTTTTTGTTTGACCAAAAATCTTAAAACAAAAATGCTTTTAGCCCTTTACTTTCAACAAAAGACTCATAACTCAATCAATTGACTTGAACTTAAACTCAATTGACCCCTTACATGGTCATGCATTAGGAACCTTTCATGATTGAAATGGATTTTTATTTTTATTTTTTTTAAATGCGAAAAACAAGCTATTTTAGCTTTTGCATGATTCAGGATGTGTTTTCAGAAATTTAGTTGGCCTCGCTCACATCATGGCAAAGAATTTCCATTTATCGGCCGCTAAGTTGTGCATAAGCATATGTCTGAAACCGAACCATCCATATCATCTAACCTACCAATACTGTCCCTTTAATAAAGAATGATAATAGCTGATATTTTCGTGCCATTATCCGCTTCTCTGTCCTGCCGTTAGTCCCTATCCGCTTTTCCGTTTGCTATTTTCGTGCCCTTCAATGCGGTGAAGCGGTCAAGAATTGGTCCGGTTATGAGCTTGACAGAAGAATTTGTTCTTATCAGCTGATGTTTTTGTGCTTTTGACCGCTTCTCCGTTTTTGCTTGTCCCTATCCGCTTTTCCCTTTGCTATTTTCGTGCCCTCCAATGCCGGGAAGAGTTCCAAAATTTGTGCATTTATCTGCCTGCGAAAAGAACAAGCAAATGCTTGTTCTTATCGAACCTGATTCGTTGAGCCTTGTTTCCCTATTGTTGTGATTGGCCAAATATGAATGGTTTGTTAAAAGAATCCTGCAATTTTCCGTATAAATTCTGTAGAGGGAATTTTAGCGCCGAACACCTTGATTCCCTTTCGGGAATAGCAAAAACAAGTTCTGACACCTCCAATTCAAAGTTCAAGACCTTTCTAAATGCCACAATATTCCATCCAACAATAATCATCAACCAATTTTCAACCAACATGCTAGCTAATAACACTAAAGTAAAGTAACATGATTGTAAAGAGTTATACTTATTGATTATGAAAGGAGCGCGGAAACAAACAAAAATGCACCACATGATGTTTTCTAGACGAAAATATTATTTCTTGCTCTTCTTGAAATTTCTTGACACAGGAATCCTTTCCTGCTCATTTTAATTGTCCAATGAAGTTGACTCATATGCTTCAAGGATTGAGATTAGATTCCATCTTTACAACAGTTTCTGTAATGTTGATGTAAGATGTTATGAATTATCTTCTTCTCCAAAGCTCAATTTAGCCAGGCACCTCCTTTTGCGGCAGCCTGAACGACCATGCCTTCTATGCCCGTCATCTAGGGGCGTCAATAGTATCCAAAGAATTGTCTACGCCCTTCTTGTCGCTTGCGAAGTCAAAATGACCATTTAAATTCTGATTTTGCCGTTGTTATTTGTTGGTTATCTCGAATAATCTCCTAGATTGAGGAAGACATTCAACTGAATTTCGTAGGATTTTGCTGTCAAACGCAGCTTTGTTGTTAGAATTTTCATAGAAATCTTGCCTCATTGCAAGAAATGGAACTACTTTCTTGATTGATTGTCCTTATTCCGGATTACGAAAATTGTGGCACGAAAATATGAAAAGGGATAAGTGCATAGGGAGAATTCCTTGTTTCCCTGTTGCAGTGATTGGCCAACACTCACCATAGGTTTGTTAAGATAATTCAATAATTGTTCCGTGAAATTTGTTCAAGTTGTTTCTTTGTTCATATCGAATCTGATCGGAGTAATTTTCAATCAAAAGCATTGTTCCAAAATGTTTGATGTTTTTGCTTATCATAGGGTCCACTCGTAAGCACCTCATTTTATTGTAGCCAAATCGACCATGTCTTTTATGATCGTGATCCAGGGGCGTCAATAGGATCCAAAAAGTTGTTCATGGCCTCCTTGTCGTTAATTTAGTCAAAATGACCATTTGAATTCCGGGTTTGTTGCGGGTATTTGTTGGTTATCTCGAAGAAACTCCTAGATTGGGGAAGACATTCAACTGAATTTCGTAGGATTTTGCTGTCAAACGCAGCTTTGCTCTTACAATTTTCATAGATATCATGCCTCGTTTCAAGAAATGGAACTACTTTCTTGATTGATTATCCTTATTCCGGATAACGAAAATTGTGGCACGAAAATATGAAAAAGGAGAAGTGGATAGGGAGAAGCGGAGAATCGGAGAATCGGACAAGCGGTTACAGTCGTTTGGCACGAAAATAGCACCTAATGACGTCTAATACGTTGCGAATAAAGATAAACTTCCACTTGCCCCTCTTCCAAGTTACCATTTATGAATATAAATTTAAGAATATTCATTATGGTTAGACTTTTGAATTATGGATATGAATTTAAGAATATTCATTATGGTTAGACTTTTGAATTATGGATATGAATTTAGGAATATTCATTATGGTTAGACTTTTGAATTATGGCCATGGTGCCGCCATCAAAGCCCGCTGTAGAGAGCCTTGTAATCTCATCAATTCCTGTTCAATTGGACTTCACTCAAAGTCGTATCTGTTCCTAAAGGAACCCGGACTGCTCATATCAAAGGTTTCAGAAATTTTCCTGTCAGCAAATTCTGTGGCATGCATGCTTTCTGGATTTCACCAATTTCAAATTGTTTATGAATCTGGACGTATTGATATTAAAACCTTTAAACAGTCACAAAAGCAAATGATCACAACAGTAGTAAGTTAGCGTTCTGTAGTAGGCGCCTTTAGTGGTTGTGTATAACCAATGAAACTCAAAAACTGCTTTGGAAATGAGAAACTAAATATCATAAACTTCTCAAGCCCAGATTTCTGATCGCCAAGGGCAGGGGAGTGCAAACTTATTTAGCAGTGGGCCAAATTGGCCGGACCGTTGAGAGTTGAAATTGTGTTCTTTCACTGGATTAAGTCAAATATCTTCAAACTCCTGATCTACTGACTTGCTTTGTGATAGTGATTGTCCATCTTTTGTTGAAAGCAACATGGTTTTTATCATTGGGATTGTTTAAGGGCATTTTTCCCTTTGTAGAATGCTAAAAAAATTCTTCTTTTTATCTTTTTTCAAGATTTTACAGTCTTCTTTTGTCTTTAGAACCCCAATAAAGTGCTAAAAACAAAGAAGAACATCTACATCACAGAACAAGGGGAAGAATGCCCTAGAACTATCCCAATGATAAAAACCATGTTGCTTTCAACAAAAGATGGACAACCACTATCACAAAGCAAGTCAGTAGATCAGGAGTTTGAAGATATTTGACTTAATCCAGTGAAAGAACACAATTTCAACTCTTTAAGAGACATCAATTGGGCATCAAATAATTGCTCATTGAATCCTTGTGCACTTTTGTTTTATGACTTATGTCAATAAAACGACCATAATCCGAATTATTTTGCATTTCTTCATGAACTCCAGGCTATCACGCACGAAAATTCTCACCAACGCGGTAACGAGCCTTCGCTTGATCCCACTCCAAGTAAATACAGTCCTTCTTGCACTGACCTAACCAGAGTGACATTTCTGTCTATTTAGAACTGTAGTGCTAGCATGTGTAAAAATGTGTACGCCATCTACGACTTGTCTATTCAGGGATAACTTATAAAATAGTATAAACATCCCTTTCAGGGATCCTTGGTCTATTTTGATCCGTTTTAAGGGCGTCTGCTGCTTTTTTAGTTTTGGTTGTAAGGAATGAAGCAAGATCCTGGATTTGCTATGGCCAAGGTTTTAAAATTGACCACAACAGGCGCACCATATATTGTTGAGAAAAAAACAAGAGTGTTATTTAAATAACTTTCAAATACCCTTATTTTGTAAATCAAGGCGTTGTGTGATTGAATCATTTTCAAAATGTAACAGGGGTCACATACTCGATTTGTAGCATTTCTGTTGATTCCGGGTCAAATTTGGTGCCTTAAGGATCCCCAATGCCCTCTAGGTAGAGAAAACCTATTTATTTTAACATTTACCGTGGATAATTGAGATTTATTAAATACTAGAGAGATTATAATCATCAAAATCCCCAACTGTTGGGCGGACTAAAATGCAGGAAAATGCAGGAAGATTTGAAATGTGTGACCAGACAAATGACAACCATGCAATTGATTAATCAAAGGTGGAATTGAGTAATGTTTTTGTATCAATTTTTTTCTATTGTCGGTTAGTTTTTAGGTACTAAAAGAAAGAGAACGGCAACGTCAACAATCCAGACCCTGCCTCTGATTTATCTGGCCATTATCTTGGTGTCAAGAAGATGATTGGTTGTCATGAAAATGGCAAGTGGGTCAATAAGTTGTGTATGCCAGTAGATTGAAATCAAATCATGCAGGCATAGTTGCCTTTGAAATTAGCCTTGGGGAAGCTTGGGAAGAAATATGATTTAAGATTGGTTTTAAACTTGTAACTTGCATTTCATAGTTTCAACATTTAATTGAATGAAATTTGATCTACCAATAAATTACTGTTGGCAGATCTGTACAACCCTTGTATGGTGGGTTGGTCAGGAATAAAAATTTGTCCAATCCTGCCTTAAATGCTGTTAGAGGATCAGCTCCTACATATTCCCGACGAAGACTAATGGGCAAAAGATTGAACAATGAAGGAGACCATAAAGAAGAGAGAAGGACTTCATTGTTCGAACTAGCCTTGATTCCTTAGGATTTGGAGGTGCTCTCAGAGCGCACGTAAAACCTCTACGATCGCTACATCTGCATAGACGTCTATAAACAGGCCATTGTCGTCGGTTTGTCTGCCTTGTTTTCTGCTGAAACTTGCCAGAAGTTGCGTGAAAAGTCAAATATTTCCGAAGAATATCGTGAACGACTTGCCCAAACAAGTGAAAGATCATAGTACAAACGAAAGCGCGCCAGACATACTTTCAATGTCAAAGTCAATAAATGAGCAAATGAATGCCTGTAAGTTGAATTCTCATCTACATTGCGTATTTGTTATCATATGGGAGAAGCAAAGCGTACACACAAGGCCGCATGCCCAAAAAAACTTCGTTTTTCAAAATTTTGCCTTCTACGAATACGTTTGCTTTGGCAAGTTCCAACTAGTCGTTGATGATAAACGGCCCTTACTGCCCACAATGAAATGTCACGACCGGCCTGCTCTAGTATCTCCACTCTAGGACCTTTATGTACATCTGATCTCAAATCCTGGGTTAGGACAGAGCCCATGAATGCTCTTGAAAACATACAGAATCAGATACCTTTCAAACCTTCTCTGAGTACTGTACAGAACTTCTGGAGCCTTTCCCAATACGAGAGCTCTCTCATTCCTGTGATGTTCCTGGTGAAACGACCTAGTGATCGACCTTTTGCAAACCTCCCGAACTCATTGGAGCCCAAATGGGTGAGGCATATTCAAGATGCGGCTGAACAATCGACTTGTACAGAGTTAGCATCGTAATACTATCTCTAGACTTGAAAGTGCGATAGATCCAGCCACATGTTTGAAATGCCTTCCCCACTTTCAACTGGATATGCTCGTCAAACTTTCCATCATCTTGGATGACAACTCCTAAATCTCTCATGGACGAAACCTGCTCAATATCACAACCTCCATTGTCTTTGAGCGGAACATCTAATTTTGATGCCCCATACGTCATTGTGCGAAATTTCATCCCTTCAATGCCATATTACTCTGACCAACCCAAGAGTAGATTTTCTCCAAGTCTTCAACTAAACATTTAGAGTCCTGACCATTCCTTACACAAACTAATTTTGTGTCATCAGCATATGAAGAAATACTGGCTTTTGTTCTAAACTTCTGGAGAGGAGCAATACAGAGAATACAGTAAACAGGAGCGGACCTAAAAATGAACCTTGTGGAACACCTGACTTGACATCATACATGCCAGTAAAAGATCCAAATTTCACTTTCATTTTTTCTTGTTGGAGCTGCGGTTTTCCATTATAGATTAAAAACTGTCCTGGCAATTTTCGAAGACAAGCTGACTAAATATTCATTTCCCCGCCGATGTTGTTCATTTCAGTTTGCCTATTCCCCTTAAAAACTCAAAAAAAGTTGAACAGGGTAAAGTTTGGCAACATAGTTTTTGGGAAGGTCAGATTTTTTTCAGTGTCAAAAGGTTTTCTGAAATTGTGAATATTCTAGAAATGTATTTAAAAAAACAAAGGAAATTTTCTTGTAATTTTGAAAGAAAAAGCCCAAATATTTCAAAAATGCTCAAAACAGCAAAACATTTAAATGAAATATTTTCGGCCGCTCTATTTACATATTATATTTACGTACATATACAGCTGTTTTGGTTTCAAAGATAGTCGAATACAAATTTTCATCTGTCATTAATTACAATGACTTTCGTTTAAAATGCAAATCTCTCCAACTCCAATTACTAGGATTGGTCCAATTGGAACAATTTACGTCTTTAAGCAATTGTGTCCTGGCTTTTGCAAACGTTAGAGTGACAAGTTTTGCTCTTCAAAGGATTTTCTTCTAGCATAAGTTTGAGAACATCCCTCCGGCATTCGATTGAACTGAAAATTGAAATGTGTAGTCTACTCAATGCAAACAAGGCCTCACTGGGAAAATAACGCAATTGATTTGGTCCAACTGAATACCATAATTATCAACTCTAACTCGCCAATCCACAAAATTCTGTGCTTCTTTAATGATCACAAAATTCATGCATGAAGAAGTGATGCTTAGATCTAGTGATGTGAAATGTGGGCTTGGGCAAGTTTTTTTACGGGAGGTTGCATATTAGGTCAAGGATACCTTTAACCAGAGGATTGGACATGACTTTGGGCGAAGCTGGGCCAATTTTACTAGATGAAGTTAGAAGTCTTAAGATAGTCATAAAAGATCCGTTGCGGTCCCAAATAGTGTTATGTGAGAAAAAATTGCGAGTTTTTCATGTGATTACTTAGTTATTGTCATTTTAGTCAAATTTCCGGAAAGTTGCAATTCATGTAGTAAAAAGCTAAAATATTGGATTAAGACAATCGCAAAGAATAAAGAAAATCTACCCTGGTAATTCAAAAGCAACGAAGTATCAACTTTTGGTCTTAAGCCTTCCCGAAAAGCATAACAATTAAAAGAAAAAATGGCCTAATGGCCTAATGTGCCTAATGTCCACTCCTAAACTATCTCCCTGGGTAGGGTCACTTAATGGAGAATTTATGCTTTGCTTTGCCCACGTCTATAAAAAACCACAAGTTTGAGTTTGATTTGCAACCCCACTCAGAGGTCAAAAAAATTAGGCACCCCTTTCGGTGCTCCTTAATGAAAAATCGTTTTACGAAGATTGGTAGACGGAGAGGATTACGATATCACACAAGTAAAAATTGCGACCCCAGCCATGGATATACTTACAGAAGAGGATGCGAAGACAGCTGTTTGTTGTTGTTTTTGAGAGCCCAACGAGGCCCTAAGGAGCAAACGATAGGGGGAGTGTTGTGGACTCAATATTCAATATTTCAT
>JAAGOF010000134.1:44959-57975 GCA_010645155.1 Tigriopus japonicus
TTTGAATATTTTACATTCCAGATGGATACTCGGGCGAAAAGAAGGTTTTCCGGACCGACCACTGTCCCATGAATGCCTTGACGGTTTTCGCCATGGGTCTCGAAAATGTCCAACGGAAGCCAGCGTATTGCACTTCCGTTGACACTATCGAGACCACGCACCGGGAGGGGTTTACGAGTGAATCGGAGCTCGCGGGCATCCATGATGCATTTGAGTTGTTGGAATTTGGGGGCGAGTTGGGGATGATTTCCGTCACCACACAGGGAACAGATCCGCCGGATGATCCGAGAAACACCACAGGCTTCGAGGCTTTTTCGAGGTTGGAGGCAAAAACGAAGCAATTTTTGCAATATCTCATTAGAACGGAATTCCCTCCCCTCGGCTTGTGGTGAAAATCTTCTGTGGTGGCGACACCATCGTAACCACCCTTCATCCATGCCACAACTTCGCCCCCAACTCAACCAACCTTCACACCGTGCCACAACCTCGTCCTCGGATCAACCGCCATTCAATCCGTACAACCTCGTCCTCGGATCAACCGCCGTTCAATCCGTACAATTATATCAATTCTGGAAATATATTTTCTTCATTTCTTATGCCTCACAACAATCTTTTAATCAACGATTAACAGACATTGAATTTGTGGTCTAAAAATTGAATTGGAACAAGGGAACAGAAAAGATAGGCAAAATAACGAGCAAAACTCAAATATTGTTTTGGTTGATCATGCTTCTCGGGTAATTGCGAGTTTATTATGGGAGTTCGAATTTAAGAAAAATCACACCTTGTATTTTTCTTTATTGCTTATGCCTGAAAACACTCCGTGCGGCTGGATCTATCGCACTTTCAAGTCCAGAGATAATATTACGATGCTAACTCTGTACAAGTCGATTGTTCAGCCGCATCTTGAATATGCCTCACCCATTTTGGGGTCCAATGAGTTCAGCAGGTTTGCAAAAGGTCGAGCAGGTCCAAAGATGTTTTACTAGGAACATCACAGGAATGAGAGAGCTCTCGTATTGGGAGAGACTCCAAAAGTTAGGGCTGTACAGTACTCAGAGAAGGTAAGAAAGGTATCTGATACTGTATGTCTTTAAGAGCGTTCATGGGCTCTGTCCTAACCCAGGATTTAAGATCAGTTGTAGCGATCGTAGAGGTTTTACGTGCGTATTGAGAGCACCTCCAAATCCAAGGGAATCTAAGCTAGTTCGAACAATGAAGTCCTCCTCTCTTCCTTATCGGGCTCCTTCAATGTTCAATTTTTTACCCATTACTCTTTTTCGGGAATATGTAGGAGCTGATCCTCAAGAACAGGGGTCGGCAACCGGTGGGCCGCGGCCCAAATGTGGGCCCAAGAGTGGTCGTTGGTGGGCCCAAGAGCTATGGAGAAAGTCCAAAATAGTTGGCCCGAGAGCCATCCATAATATGTACTTGTGGGCCCAAAGCTCTTTGACCGCTAATTTGTGGGCCCCTGAACCAACCAATGCTTGTTTGGTGGGCCCCAGACAACACGAATCAAATTTCGTGGGCCTTGACACAAAAATGGTTGCCGACCCCTGCTCTAGAAGCATTTAAGGCAGGATTGGACAAATTTTTAAATACTGTTCCTGACCAACCCACTATTCAAGGGTTGTACAGATCTGCCAACAGTAACTCATTGGCAGATCAAATTTCATAAAAACGGTAATTTTATAAACTATATTAATCATTAACTCTCTTTACAGGGAATCCCATTCCTTGTAGCGGTATTAAAAAATCCGCCCCCCTCAATTGCATAATGTAGGGAGCTACATATCCTTGTGTGTCAAAAACCTGACTTGCCAAAGATACAATTTCTCTTCGGGTAACACTTTTAGAATGAGCATCGAATTTTTGAAACCTGTTATCAAGATCAAAATGAAAGGTGTCAGTTTGTACATTCAGCTTCAAACCGAGGATCGAAATAATTTCTTTTTCGTCTTTTCTACAAGTTTCAATGTCCTTTAGGATTTCTGGGTTGTTGGTTAACATTTTGTGTCCTTGACAACCAGCCGTCTCTCCATGATATGGAGAGTATCCATTGCCAGCTTGTGTGCTTTTCACTGCTTCTCCTCCTGTGCCCATGTCATCCATGTATAGATAGTTTTGAATGACGTTCGAAGCTTCCGGGTACATCTTGTTCATGTTTTTGGCGGTTTCTTTAAGGCACCACATCGCTTGATATGGACTAGAGATAAGGCCGAACGGCAAGACTGTGAATCTGTAAATTTACTCAAATTTATCGAAAGATTGTTATACCTAAACCATTCATTCAATTCTTCAAACCAACGATTGCACTCCTCCTCCATTGTCTTGAGATCATTACCAAAATGTTGCAGCGTCGTGTCGTCTGCAAACATGGTAATCTTAAAGGGTGTTACGTTGGGGAGATCATTGATGTAAATCAAAAATAAAAGTGGGCCCAATATACTTCCTTGAGGCACCCCACAGGTCACGGGCTTTTAACTAGAAACCATGCCATCAAGATCGACCCGTTGTTCCCTTCCAGTGAGATAATTCCTTATCCAATCAACAACGTTCCTGCTGAAACCATAGCATTCGATCTTCCTAAGTAAAAGTTCTTGGTCTACCGTATCAAAAGCTTTTCTAAGATCAATGAATATTGCAAAAGACATTTTACAATCGTTGCTGTTTTCAAAAATATTTTGTAAGAAGTGATGGATTGCATGAGAAGTTGAATGATTTGGACGGAAACCGAATTGGTGCGAAGTCATGTGGTCATTGTCAAAATGTGTAAAAATCTGTATGTAAACCACTTTTTCCAATATTTTGGAAAGTGTTGGGAGCAGGCATATCGGTCGGTAGTTTGACATGTCGCTTCGATCACCTCCCTTAAAAAGGGGAATGGTTTTACCACATTTCCAGCCTTGAAGAATATATCCGGTGATCAAGGAGATGTTGACGAGTTGCAGGAGTGGATTAGCAATCGCGTTCTTGATGCCCTTTAAAACGACATTAGAAATTCCATCAAAACCTGAGCTTGATTTGAGTGGCAACTTGTCGATAATATTACAATTTTGAAAACGATTGACTACCTTGAAGTAGTAGGTTCGCTGGATCGGTTGCTTTTTAATAAAGCTTATGGCTTTTGTTATGTAAGAAGATTTCCTGCTCTTCAAATTGCCAACAGCTAAGAAGTGCTCGTTGAAAGAAGACGCTATAGCAATCTTTTCATTTACTTCCTCGGAATTTACTTTGATTTGAGTGGGAGCTTTAACTCTCCCGGTGGGTCGGCCGAGGAGATGTTTTGCACCTTGCCATGTGTTCCCCATGCTTTTGCTATAGTTATATTATGCTATATTACACATAGTTCATATCTATTGTCATAATTTCAGTGGTTACGATTCTCACTTAATATTAAAGCAATTAAAATTTAATCAAGAATTGGCAACTATTCAGGGAATGGCTCACAATACTGAGAAAATAAGAATGCTGAAAATTCACGACTTTGTGTTTTTGGACTCTTTGTCCTTTTTGCAAGGGTCACTAGCTGAATTAGTCACGGACTTGGCGAAATCTAAGGCCTCATTCAAAGTTCTCGATCAAATGAGTTTTGCTCAGGATGAGAGTAAAAGAGCGCTTTTATTGCGCAAGGGGATCTTTCCTTACGAGTTTGCTACGAGTATTGAAGTCCTTTGTAATTAATGCCAAGGAAATTCCTAGTCGCGAACATTTTTTTTTAATCATCTAACAGATTCAGGTGTAAGTGAGTCAGACTACGAACACGCCCAACGGGTGTTTTGTAAATTTTCTTGCTCAAACATGCTTGTCTACACAATGCTCTACATGCAACTTGATACGGCGCTTTTGGCTGATGTCTTTATTCAATTTCGGGAAACGATGTATGACAAGTTTCACCTTGATCCCTGACAGTACATCTCTTTGCCAGGCTTTGCCTACGATTGCATGCTCAAGCTTACCAAGATTGAAATTGATTTCATTCGAGATCCTGATTTGTTTTTAATGATGGCTAATGATATTCGAGGTGGCTTTTCTTTTATAAGTAAGCGAATGGAGAGCAACTTTGTTGCAGCCAAAAAAACATTGGCTTCGGATGGTCGATTGATCATGACTCCGGCTCGTCGAAAAGCCTTGTTGTACATTGATGCCAACAATATATATGGGTGGGCCCAGAGTCAACCATTGCCTATTGGCAATGGTTGTTAGTTACTTTGTTCAGATATGATAGTTCAACCATTCGATCCAAAACTAGACACGGAGCTCCTTACCGATGCATCTAGATTACAAGGAGTCGGATTTGTTCTTATACAACGAGACCATGATGGAAAGTTACGATTAATACACTGTGGTTCCAGAGGATTGACGCCAGCTCAAAGAAACTACGCTGTGATTGAGCTAGAATGCATGGCCATTCAATGGGCCATCGAGAAATGTGGTTATTATTTGAAAGGCATTAAGGACTTCACTGCTGTCATCACTGACCACAAACCTCTTTTAGGCACATTTGTCAAACCTTTGCATGAACTTAACAACGCTCGTCTGTTGCGATATCGAGAAAAGCTGGTGGATTATATTTTCAGCCTTAAATGGTCTGCGGGGAAAAGTCATTTGATTGGCGATGCTCTTTCCCGAGCTCCAGTCTTCCTAGGAGAAATCGACGACATTGATGATGTCAATGGACAATGCTCAAGTGCAACATTTTGCAAAGCGATTAGTGAAGACCCTGCTCTTCAACAATTATTTGAGGCCGCCAGTTCAAAGGAATATAAACGAATTGTTGACGCGTTTCGGAACAATTCTGACCCAAAGAAGGTCCCATTCCTCTGACCTTATGCTGCAATATGGCCGTATCTATGTCTATTTGATGATTCGGATGATACTCTTCTTGTCTACGAAGGACATCGGGTAGTTGTACCACCCAAGGCACGCCCAAAAATCTTAACACTACTTCATTTACCTCATTCTGGGATGATCAAAACGTATCAAAATGCTCGTCAACTTTATTTGTGGCCCGGAATGAAAAATGATATACAACAACTAATTTCTTCGTGCAGTGCATGTCAAGAATTGCAGCCAAGCCAACAACGTGAGAGTCTGAACACCACGCCAATTACAGGACCAATTGCCAGTGTTAGTACGGTCTTATTCAATTTTCAGGGTCAAGATTGGTTAGTCATGGTTGACCGATTTTCTGGTTTTCCTTTTGCACAAAGACTTCATTCCACCACTACTAACGCAGTTACAAATACGCTCAAGAAATGGTTCTGCGAATGGGGATTTCCGTGCCAAATCAAGAGTGACGGAGGGCCACAATTCCGTCAACAATTTGACAAATTTTGTGAGGAATACCATATTCGCCATGAGGTATCAAGCCCGTATAACCCACAAAGCAATGGGTTGGCTGAATCTGCCGTCAAAAATGTGAAATCTCTTTTGACAAAGTGTGGGAAAAATCAAGATTTCTATGAAGCTCTTTTGGAATGGAGGAGTGTTCCAAGGACAAATGGAATTAGCCCTGCTCAAATGTTTTTGGGTAGACGACAAAGAGGCAAATTACCAACTTTGGAAGGTGCAATCATGCCTAATTTTGAATTCATGGATATGAAACTCCAGAAGGAAATGTCTATAGAGAAAATGAAAACTTCGTTCGACACCCATCGTCGTGATCTTGCGCCGTTGGAAACTGAGGACAAGGTCCTAATTCAAAATCCCATTACAAGGGTCTGGGATTCCGAAGGCGTCATATCAAAAGTATGTAAGAAGAGGAGGTCATACTTAATTTCATCCAATGGCAAAGTGTTTTGGCGGAACAGAAAATTCATTCGTCAGAAAAGCGAATACGTGCCAAACCTTCAAAACGAAGATTCGAATGACAAGCCAGCATCGTCAAAACTTGAAAATTCTCCCAGACGATCCCAACGTCTGGCTAATAAGTCAGTGCATTTTTCAAACTTCATTGAGAAACAGCTATTCTGAGTGGAATTAGAATAAGATGGGAGGCCACTCTTCAAAAGACATCAAAAGGCGAATATACGAGGGATACAATTCAAGAAAATTCGACGGGGTTTCATGCCAACCATGGGTTTCAGCTTCGCTTGGATATTTGGTGTTTGTGTATTTAGCATCTTCCTTATCTTCCGTTATAAAATGTGCAAAACCCAGTCATCAAGTCATCAGGAGAGGCTTTTCCCCAATTGGAATGGAAGAAATTTCGGCCAAAGTCTTCCTTTCACTTGTTCTCATCAATTTTTCTAAGTACCACTTTACATTGACAGGTTTTGTTCAATATGTTGCAAAATAAGTTCTTAACAATATTCTGATTGTTTTGGTCACCATTTTTGATTTTCATCTTCTCTCTTCAGGGATTCTGTGGCACGTTGTCTTCTTCATATTAATTATATTTGAACCAACAAATTAGGACAGACCAGCTGACTTAAGGTGTCAAAACAATAAGTTAAGTCACCTTTGTATAACATTCAAACCAAGCATTGCTCTTGGGGCCAATCAATGAGCATCTTAAAGTCATTTTGAACATTGCAACAGTGTCATCAAGCAACCCTTAATCTAGAAGAGGCCTCATCTTTGGCAGTTCGCCCAGCCAAATTAGCCAGGAGAACAAAGAGGCTGCTCTAAATTTCCGGCTGAATTGGCATTCGATCTTTGCCTTTCACTTGATTTGGGCCACCTCCGGCCAGTTTTGCCGTGCCGTGAAAAGTCCACCTCTATTCTAGATGTCCTTGGGTTAACGGACCACGCTCTACCACGACTGCAGTAAAATTCGCAAATCGACTTGGCACGATTCCAAAAGCCGAGTCTGTTTGCATTTTTATGTAGTAAAATTCGCAAATCGACTTGGCACGATTCCAAAAGCCGAGTCTGTTTGCATTTTTTATGTAGTAAAATTCGCAAATCGACTTGGCACGATTCCAAAAGTCGAGTCTGTTTGCATTTTTATGTAGTAAAATTCGCAAATCGACTTGGCACGATTCCAAAAGCCGAGTCTGTTTGCATTTTTATGTTGTAAAATTCTCAAATCGACTTGGCACGATTACAAAAGCCGTGTCTGTTTGCATTTTTATGTAGTAAAATTCGCAAATCGACATGGCACATTTCCAAGCGCCGAGTCCAGCGGCATTTTTAATTTAAAAGAAAATTGCAAATCGACTTGGAAATCGAATTTGACAGATCACCTCGCACGGGAAGTGGTCTTTTTCATTCTCGAATCCGCAGTAACAATGTTACAGAACCAGTTGAGACAATCTCTGAAGAGTCTTTTTACAATTCATATCAAAAGTCAAATTAGATGGTGGATCACGTCAATACGTGATCCCGTCTACCCCATCATTCTCTTCAAAATTATCGCCAGTTATAAGTTCAGTCTTTTCACCATGGTTTCGCCCAGGGACAGAGTGTACCCTGCCGGGGGTCACAAACTTCGTGGACTCTATGACACTGGTGCATCCGTATCCGTTATCAGCGAGAGATCTATTTTGCGCATTCCTCTACATCTGCGTCCTGAGAGTATCCCTATTAACAAGCCCCTCTGTGGCATTGGAAGGAACCGTTTGGAGTGTCGCGGCGTGTATGTTTTGACTATTTCTCTGATGGGAAGGACGCTCTGTAACAAATTCTATCTTCTGGCAAATGTTTGTTCAGACCTTATCCTGGGCCATGACTTTCAGAAAGAACATGGCCTGAGTTTTGATGCTAACTCCAACGAATTATACTGGGACGTAAGCAATAGACTCAATACGTCATCATGGGAAGTCGGAGCCATACTCAGTCACAGGGAGATTACAATCCCAGCCAACTCCTCTAAAGCCATACCAGTCCAAGCCAATATCAAGCCTGGTCTTCGTGGACATGGGGCAGGACTTGCCATTTCTCATATCCAAACCACTACCCTCCCGATTGGTGGTCATCCTGGTCTTTTAAACCTTAACGAATCCGGACAAGCAGTTGTGATGGTCGATAACCCACTAGACGTAGACACTGTCGTCCCTAGACAGACTTATTTGGGAAGCATCGAGCGGGTCAAAGCGTCCTCTGTCTCCGAGTTGATTCTCAACACAGAAGAAACTCCCGCATCCTCTCCACCAATTTCCAGTGGACCTTCCCATGTCAAAGCAAAATACCTGAGGGACATTTTGAAGAGCAAGTGCGAACATGAACCAAAAATAATAATAGATAAGTATATCTCTCTCATTAATTTAAATTATGATGTCTTCAGCCATGGCAAATCAGATTTAGGGCTAACTGACGCCTTTGAACACAAAATATCATTGAAAGAAGATGATCCTGTATATGTAAAGCAATTTCGCATCCCCGAACAGCACCGTTCAATTCTCATCGATCATGTCAATTGGTTGAGCCAAGGTGTTGTTGCACCATCTAAATCTCGTTGTAATAGCCCAATTTTTTTTGTGTAGCCAAGAAGGATGGAACACTCAGGCCGGTTTTAGATTTTCGGGCTCTCAATGATAAGTCACATGTTGATAAATATAGTGGACGCGAGGTCCAAGATTGTATTGACGCTCTAGGACGGGCACGAAGTAAAGTATTTAGTTCTCTCGATCTTACTTCAGGATATTGGCAAATGCCTTTAGACAAAGCTTCAAGGCCGTATACCAGTTTCACCATTCCAGGAATTGGAAGTTTTGAATGGTTAGTCTCCCCATTCAGATTAAAGGGTTGTCCTGCCAGTTTCGGCAGACTCATGGATTTCATCATGAGAGGTTTAACGTGTATAACATATCAGGATGATATCTTGTGTCACTCCCAAGATCACGAATCGCAATTTAAGGAACTGCAGCATGTATTTAATAGACTGCGAGCAAACAAGCTCAAGCTTAATCTCAGCAAATGTAGCTTTGGCCAACCTAAGGTATCATATTTGGGTTTTACTCTGTCAGACCAAGGCATTTTACCTGGTCTTGATAAAACAAAGACTATTAGGGACTTTCCGCCCCCTTCGAGTGTTAGATCAATCCGAGAATTTATTGGCGTATGCAATTATTTTTGAGCTTCGGTGCCTAATTTTAGTCTACTCTCCCAAAGTTTGACTCAGTTTACTCGTAAGGATTCCGAATGGGCAGGCAAGCAGGCAGTTTACCTCCGAAAGCACTCTCTGCGTTTAAAAAATTGAAAGCTAGTCTCATTTCTCCACCAGTCCTCACATATCCAGATCCGTCTTTGGAATATTCTCTCCTTGTTGATGCTACTTTGGGGTCTGAAGAGCAGCGTGTTTAATTCAAACCGACAAAAATGGTGTGCCAAAACCCATCGGTTTTGCCAGTCGAGGGCTCAGTGCCTATGAGAAAAACTACTCTATTTACCTGCTTGAATTACAAGCGGCTTGTTTCGGGATATCCCACTTTGATGTATATTTGCGTGGTAAACATTTTGACTTATTTACCGACCACAAACCGTTGGAGAAGCTATCAAAAGTTCACACAAAGACTCTAAATGGACTACAACAATTAATGCTCGAATATTCTTTCACCATTCATTACAAACCTGGTAAGGACCAGCCAGTACCTGACTTCTTATCCAGAAATCCAATTTCATCAATCGATATACCGACTGAAACTTTAATGGATATGAAAAATCAAGACCCCTTAATTTCAAAGCTTAAACATGATTTGACTCATGGAAACAATGACTCTGCAAATTTTCAAAAACTGAGCCGTAATCTCAAACTTGAAAACAATATATTACTCCATATTCCATATATATATATACAATATATATTCTCCTCTATTCGGGTAGACAGAAGCGAGCAATTTTCGCCCCTCAGGCGATACAAGGGCAAATCCTAATGGCTGCTCACAACAGCTTAGCTGGAGGGCATATGGGTATTTATAAAACACATGAACGATGCTCTCGCTCAGTATTGTTGGCCGTCCATGGCAAGGGATATCTCAGAGCACATTGAGTCTTGCACAACTTGCCAAGTAACCCGTCCGTACAATCACCCCCCGAAAGTGGGTCTCAAACCCCTCAGCCAGCCGCCACCTAGTCCCAATCATCGAGTGCACATTGATCTCTTTGGCCCCTTGATAACCTCTGAGAAAGGAAAGAAATACTATGTTCTCGTCATGACGGACGCTTCTAAATATGTCGAATTGGCTGCGATCGAAAATAAGGAGGGCAAAACTGTTACCCAAGCCTTTTTTGAAAAATGGGTTATGAGGTTTTCAACACCCCATTTGATTATCTCAGATAATGGGACGGAGTTTGTCAATTCTTTTATGACGGATCTCAACACCCAACTTAATTATCTGCACAAAACGAGTAGTGCATATCACCCGGAAAGCAACAGTAGAGCAGAACTGTTCAACAAAGTTATGAAAAGATATCTCCAATCAGTTCTGGAACCTCCTTTCCTTGATTGGGAGGCTTATATCCCATATCTACAATTTAGTTATAATACTTCAGTCTCAAAGGCAACAAAAATGTCTCCATTTCATCTTACTTTTGGAATTGATTGCAACATGCCCTTTTTGGCAAAGAATCTTTTATAGATTACTCAGGAAACAGAGATCATTTGTCTCGTTTGCACCAATGTCGCAAAATTGCCGGAGAAAATAACCTTCAATATAGAATGGTATACGAGAAAAACTACAATCGACAGTATCAAACGTCGCAGCAGAAATATGAGCCCGGTAATTATATTAACCTACGGACGAAAGCGCTCCAAAAATTCAAGAATGCGAAATTGCAACAGGGCCATATCAGGGCCCCTTTGTAGTTGTGTCATCAGACGACACCAATATTTAATATTCCCACAATGGCAAAGAATTCCTCGTTCATCAAAATAGGGTGAAACCAGCAATACTAAAGTTGGGAATGGAAGAAAGCGCACACATTCCTAAAAAAGTTTGCAAACGAAGCACAGGTCGAGTCTCAAATACCAAAAAACGCCCCTGTCTGTTCTCGAGGGAGAAGCTCTAATCTCGAAATGAGTTCAAGCGATGAAGATACCGGTCAGGAAGAATCCACCGATCTTCCTTTACCTTCAACGTCTCAAGGTGAGAGTCAGAGAGCACCAAGACCAAGCGTGTCGAACAGAGACTCGGACACGGTCAGTAACGAAGAGCAAGATTGCCCCCAAGGGAGCGAAATGCATCGCCCACAATCTGACGGGCATGACACTTCCAGTACCGTACCCCTGTTATCGCCATCCACTGGTGCAATTCAAAAATCTCCTTTCAAGAGAATATCTGACTCTCTCCTCCATTTCCGTACGTGTAAATCAAGCTCTCTTGCAAAGAATATATCAAACACCACGAATCCTAGAAGCCACGAAACAACTTGCCTCGCAGATGAGTTGTTAGGCCCTCGTCTTACTCGGTCAAGTGCATCTACTGCTAATATCAAAGACATACTGCTACCAAAACGGCCACTTGAGTATAAGGCTGCTTACAACAGGAAAGAACCGAAATCATGAGACAATCAGTTACGATTTGCGTGTTTCAAATATTTCTATTTTGTGAGAGTGCAAAGCTTTTGGTCTTCCAAGAACACTCTTTCTCAATGTCAAGAAATTATCCCTTGTTCAATCACTTGGGGACTGTTTATCCTCAAGCGGGAGGAGCAGATCTAGTTTGCGAGCTTGA
Source organism: Tigriopus japonicus (assembly GCA_010645155.1). Classification (NCBI taxonomy): domain Eukaryota; kingdom Metazoa; phylum Arthropoda; class Copepoda; order Harpacticoida; family Harpacticidae; genus Tigriopus; species Tigriopus japonicus. The sequence continues at coordinate 56,578 of JAAGOF010000134.1, forward strand.
TTTGACTCGTCTTTACGGAGATCTGTCAGCAATATGCCGCTTATTCAACACTACCTTTACGGTGCCCAACAATGAACAGATCTTTTCCGTGGCCCACACGTTACACGTGGCAAATCAGTCCTGTGTCAATAGCCAAACCCAACTAACCAACCTCTTACACGTCCTGAAAGCCCCAGAGCGAACCAAACGTCGACTTTTCGTGGGCATGGCCCTGGCAGCTCTTGCTGCTGGGGTAGGAGGATATATCTTTGGAGATTCGCATGGAACTTCGCAAAGCCATCTCCAGCTTCTCAAAAATCAGGAGCATCTTATACAAGTCGTTCGTGGATCTGAGCACACCCTGAAGCTTCAAGGGATGAACATTGAACGACTCAGGGAAGTACTCAATGACCAGATCAGTCTGGCTGAAATGAATGCTCACAAAGTCAGCGTTTTTGTTTCGCTCTTTGTTATGGCAACATACGCCGCTCAGCAAGCCATCCGTATCATGGAGGTTATCTCAACGTTAATATTATCAGACAATTGATCTCCACAACTTTTTCCTGGTCGAATAATTTTGGAGAAAATCGCACATCTCCAACTCCAAGCTTCTCTTAAAACCTATCAATTGGCACCTACCACTGTTTTAGATGTTTTATCCTGTAAGCACAGTTATCTCGTTTTTCAAAACGGCACCATCAGAATTGCCATCCACCTACCGGTTATATCCAAATCTGAAGAATTTGAGTTTTTTGAATATAATGGATTTCCTATCGCAGGACAAAATAACCAGCTATTCTATCCAGTAATGTCAGAGTCCGGTTTAGCCCTGAGAAATCTCTCTCTCACCTATTTTAGTACGCAGTCTGATTTATGCGTTAAATTTGCAATACTTACAGTTTGTAAAAGTCCGCTTATTATCAAAGCACAGAGACTAGCAGGATGTGCCTTAGCGGTATATCAACGAAATATATCCGATATTTTATCCTTTTGTAAGTTCAAATCAGTTCCATTGAAGTCTCATGCGTGGGAACTAAGCACAAGAAATTTCTTGGTTTATCATCCAGAGGCGGATGCACTAAGAATAGTGTGTTCCAACAAAGTCGTTTCTCATCTTTCTTTTAAGGGCATACGAATTGTCCAAGTGCCCCCAAATTGTGCGGGAATCAATGATTACTTAACAATTCGACCCCAATTCGTAATTGCTTCACGAGTCTCTGTCTACACCCCCTCTTTTCCCAATATTTCTTTACCTGATCTGCAACTCTCATTTCCCAAAAGTAGACTCATACATGGACATCTAGAATTTCCCTGGACGGCGCACGGCAAATCAGGGGTGACCAAGATCAAGTGGAGGAGAACAAAAGGCGAGAACGTGCTTTTGAAAGTAGAAAGTCTCCGTTTTTAAAGAATTGATGA
>JAAGOF010000134.1:58910-77340 GCA_010645155.1 Tigriopus japonicus
TTTTGAGGAAAACTTAATCTAACTATGTACGAAATTGATTGGTGAATATTTAGAACGTCAATTGAAGCCATTAGAACGTTTCCTCGTGCACATTATGATATTGTCATGTGAAATGACTTTTTTGTTGAACAGTTATCTGGCAGCCCTGGTGAAGTTGCGCATTCGTAGCAGTCGTCAGGCTGACAGTGCTACAGACTGTTATGCCTAACTTTGTAAAAAAGTTTTGATATTTTGTACTCATAGTATATATGACAGAAGCTATTTAAATAAGTTTTTGCAATTCACCTATCAATTTTTGACTTTGTCACTAATTACATTAAACTAAAGAAGCTCATGGGAAGGAGGTATCATTTCAACTATTGGACTTGATAAAAAGCAAATTGTAATGGTTCTTTCTTTACATCAAATGTTTCAAACTTATGAATAGGGCCCGGAAAAATATTTGCAAAAAAGTGATAAAATATCCAATATATATTTTCTTCAAAAGGCTGAAATATTTAGAAAAAAGCCGAATATTTAAGAAATATTTTTTTTTCACAAGGTCATTATTTGGTATTTTTGCCTGTGTGCACCGCTTTTCCAAATTCGTTTTTTGTGAATTTGATGCATTTGGCCGTTTTTGGAGGCATCCTTGAATGTAAATTGATTCAAAAATATAATATTCAATTTGCCTCAATAGATGGTGCAGTTTTTTTCGTGGATAACAGTAGTTTTGGTTGTGAATGTCTATAATCTTAGTACAAATGCCATTTTGTAGAGATTTTTGAATTTTTGGTGCATTTTTGTTAAGCCCTAATGAGTATTGGTCTTTTTTACAAAGTTAGGCATAACAGTCTGTAGCACTGTCAGCCTGACGACTGCCACGAATGCGCAACTTCACCAGGGCTGCCATACAATTGTTCAACAAAAAAGTCATTTCAGATGGCAATGCAATACGTAGTGTGCACAAGGAAACCGCTCAAATGGCTTCAATTGACGTTCTAAGTATTCACCAATCAATTTCGTATCTAGTTAGATTAAGTTTTCCTAAAAAGTAAGAAACTCAATGCAAATCAGCGTGGAGATTCATCAAGAGCTGACATTACCGAGTCAATTCACAGCAGCACTGGCCTTGAATGCGCATCGAGGTTTAAGGAGAACGAGAAGGTTATCTTCCGGCACCCAAGGTTTTGGCCCGTCTTGGCCTTCAAAGGCTAAAAAGGTTAAACATTATGCTTTCAAAGGTAAGCTGAGATCATGAGCGTCAATTTGGTAGTAAATAGTGCATAGGTAAAGTTGCCTCAAACAGGTCGAACCCAAGAACCACAGTACAATGGAACCGACGTCTTGGGACCAAAATGGCACATGCGCGTACTCTTTTATTATAGCGCTCTACATTACAGTATTTATGCTAACTCATAGTATGCTTAAGTTTTAAATAAAATGATTTTCAGATAACGGTTTGGGATACACTTTTGGAATATTTGAATAACAAAATGCATTATTCAAGCAAAACACTTAACTTGTAATGCCTCTATAGGAATGAAATCTAGACTTTCAACTTGTTTGCATCAATATCAATTCTTATTGTAAGGTGCAAGTCTACTTTATGGCATATAGACCTTAATCCACACGCAAATTCACTACTTTACACTACTTGAACAACTTAAGAATATCTCACCTGTACTTAGATTGTCCTGAAATCAATGACACGATTGTACAATAAAAGAGATTCCAAGATTAAACCATCAATTCTAGAACATGAATTTATGCCAAGGTGACAACCCATAAAAAACTCGATTGCTAGTAAGCAATAAAGTTTGCCATGTCTCAATTAAGTTCAGGATAAGGCATGGATGAGTAAGATCTTTGTAAGTTGTTCAAGTCGGTTAACAGATAAGCTCAAAAAACGCCGTTATATTGTTCAAGTTGTTTATTGGACGAATGCGATGGAACTCTCCGTTTTACTCTGGGGGAGAATTTCCGGGGGAAATATGGTTCCTAATCCATTTTCAAGATTAATTTACGTGGCGTTGTTAAGCATAACCAAAATCGAAATTTCAATGCAAATTAGGGACAAAAGCTCAATCAGCACACTTTGTCTAAAATGGATTACTTTGGACAGGCTACACTTTTGTAAGATTTACACTTTAAGTAACTTTTTCATAATCTTAAAAAACGTTTTAATCGTCTTACCTTCATTCAGTTAGCTTTCTGAGAGGCCTCGCACTTCAGATATTCACAAGAACATTAAGCACCTAGAGAGCTTTCTAAGACACTACAAGACATTAAACAAATCACACTGATTAGGGTATGATGTTGCATTGGAAAATAGGCACTAAAACACTCTTTTAATTATGAGCCACGCGAACTTTGTTGCACGAGTTAAAAGAACAGCTCGACTGAGCTTGTTTTCCTTCTTCAGGGTGTCTACAGCAACTCAGAAAAACTGCACACAAAATCAATTTTGAAGTGTTTGAAGAATATTTAAAGACACTTGCGGTCTGAATGATTTTATTTGAAAGGTTTTCATTGAAATTAATGGCAAAAACAAGCAGATTTTCTACTTGACATGCCTCAATTGTTGTGTCTTGAAAGTTTGAAGAAAGGCTGGATTATACGATCTTCTAGTCAGAACTAAGAAAAACCCTTATGCCATTCTGGATCCTATTTTCAGATAAATTATTTGAACCCTCGCAAAAGGCTAAAGCTCATTACACTTTACATTGACAGGTTTTGTCCAATATGTTACATAATAAGTTCTTAACAATATTCTGATTGTTTTGGTCACCATTTTCGATTTTCATCTACTCTCTTCAGGGACCCTGTGGCAATTGTCTTCTTCAGATTATTTAGATTTGAACCAACCAATTAGAACAGACCAGCTGGCTTAAAGTGTGGCGAAACCATAAGTTAAGTCACATTTGCATACCATTCAAACCAATGATTGCTTTAAGGGCCAATCAATGAGCATCTTAAATTAATTTTGAACATTGCAACTGTTGCATCAAGCAACCCTTAGTCTAGTAGCGGATTCATCTTTGGCAGTTCCCCCAGCCAAATTAGCCAGAAGACAAAAGAGGCTTGTCGAAATTTTCGGCTGAATTGGCATTCGATCTTGGCCTTTCACTTGATTTGGGTCACCTCCGGCCCGTTTTGCCGTGCCGTGAAAAGTCCACCTCTTGAGATGTTCTTGATTTTGTCTACCTTATTGGCAGCAGTTTTAATCATCTTCACAGGCAATTCATATGTCTTTTTTGCCGTGTAAGTCAGTTTTTTCGTCTTTTTTGTCGTAATTGTCAGTTTTTTTTGTCTTTTTTGTCGTATTTGTCAGGTTTTTCGTCTTTTTTGTCGTATTTGTCATTTTTTTTGTCTTTTTTCGTCTAATCGGGCAATTTTATTCGTCTTTATTCGTCTAATCAGGTAATTTTATTCGTCTTTTTTCGTCTAATTTGACAGTTTTATTCGTCTTAACTTCCTGTCCCTAGTGATATGTCTTGACATTTGGACGACATTTTTTATCGATTGATCCACCTTATTTCTTCTTATAGTGAAGTACAATATTTCCGTCACCCAATACCTTGTTATTGTTTTCTTTTTAACAGGAAAAATGAGGAGGCCTGGAAATTGTTTAGTTTTGCACCAACAGAAAAAAGTGATCAAGACGTAACTTTGCCTCCAATTTGACAAGGAAAAATGAATCAGGAATAATACTAAAACGCAACTTGAGTCTAAACTTGATGTTATGGATATTATTCTGGACATAGATATTCTTACAGAAGGTGGTAAGAGGTTCCAGATCTGGATGAGCAAAGACACGAAGAGACGACCAATCATTGGGCGTGCTCACCTTTCTTGCGTCTGAAGTGGACCCAAATTATGCGATTCTCAGCTCACGGCTTTGGAAATCGTAGAATAATCATCAGTAGATGTCGGATCAATGGACACTTCAGGACCGATAATGGGACCAATAATATTCGCTCTTGAAAACAAAAGTTCCTTGTACAAGATTTCGGGACAATGGTTACCTTGGACATGTACCATTGGGTGTGCTAGATCCAATTTCTTTAATTTCTGGTCTTGTTGATTTTGGGGATGGAACTTGCAATTGCAAAGTGCAAAGTGATGAATGGTCAATTGTGTCATACCTTCCTAAGAAATATGCAATGTGGCCTATTTGGGACAGTTTGCGGTTTAAGAATGCCCAACGATGACCCTGAAATTGCAAACATTGTAAACGGTGCCCAATAGTTCATCCTGTCTTGTAAGATTATCGTTGGTTTCGAGATTTGGGACCACAACCGTCGTTATAGCGGAATATCAGTTATTCAGGGACCTTATATTTGAAACTTAGTACTGCTATCACATGGGTCGGCAACCAGTTCCTGACCAACCCATTAATGAGGAAGTTAATCAATCACAGCATGGGTCAAGAAGGGAGCAAATTGGCTGGAACCCTATCAAACAAAGGGACAATGTGCAAACGTCATATATCAAAATGGCTGGTCAATTGTGCAAAATGATAAAGAAAATCAGATCCATCACTGAACATGTTCTTCATGAAGCACAGCCTGAAATCTTCATTTTGTTTGAAATATCAATGAAAAAGTCCAAAAACGTGCTCTCAAGACGTGCATGGGCTCATGCTGTGGGTCAACCATGACGGATTAGATACTACTTGAAAATGTTTTTAACCGCAATAAGGCATGGCCTCGCAATAGAGAATATTATTTAAAAACCTGACTGAAAAGGTGACCTGAGAGGAAGCCCGTGGAACTAGGACTGATCACCTAAATCCAATGCAATGGAAGATGCTTTCAAGATAATGGCGGTCTTATTCCTTGCCTCTCTCCCCATAATTTTCTTTCTGTTTTGTGAGCCATGTCATACAAAGCCGAAGCAAAAAAACGCAATCTAAGAATTCAATTGTTACAACATCCAGTTATGAATGTCCTAAGAAGTGAAACCAAGTAGAACTATTGACAACTTCATAACATCATAGACGTCTATAGACAGGCCATTGTCGTCGGTTTGTCTGCCTTGTTTTCTGCTGAAACTTGCCAGAAGTTGCGTGAAAAGTCAAATATTTCCGAAGAATATCGTGAACGACTTGCCCAAACAAGTGAAAGATCATAGTACAAACGAAAGCGCGCCAGACATACTTTCAATGTCAAAGTCAACAAATGAGCAAATGAATGCCTGTAAGTTGAATTCTCATCTACATTGCTTATTTGTTATCATATGGGAGAAGCAAAGCGTACACACAAGGCCGCATGCCCAAAAAAACTTCGTTTTTCAAAATTTTGCCTTCTATGAATACGTTTGTTTGGGCAAGTTCCAACTAGTCGCTGATGATAAACGGCCCTTACTGCCCACAATGAAATGTCACGACCGGCCTGCTCTAGTATCTCCACTCTAGGACCTCTATGCATAACATCATATCATTTCTTAATGACAGACAAACTCCCCCATAAATTAATTTGATTTTTATGTTCCCGAAATATCTGTCAAATTGTTGTCGCTAATGTCTCTTCTGTTACTACCCCGGGATAGTTTATTTTATTTTTATTCTGAACATTGGAATGCTTTGCTTCTTTTCACAATTGACTCTGGGTAGTTAATTTACATGATTAAGGCCCAGAATTGGCACAAACATCAAAACCACCCAAGAAACTCACTCGGTACAGAAAGTGCATCATGGATTTTAAGTGGGCCGTGGTTCCACAATGCTTGGCGACAAAAAATAATGGAAGCACCGTAAAAGTGCAAGGAATTTTTCGCCATAAAGCAGTAGAAAAAGGGTTCATTACGCTAGGCACATTTATTTGACCTTCACAACTGTGATTTTTGGACATATCAAGATGGTTAATCGAAGAGATCTAATCCAGAAAGGCAACACACTCTTTTCGACCACGGAGTCTTGAAAAATAATGCTTGGACGGCACCGGGTTCCAACAAATGCCCTTGAAGGTTGTTGAATTGGTTGATACAGATTGATAACCTTGCCAAGTTAAAGTTGAAGTATTTTTGTTGACCCTTTTGCTCTTGAGTGAATTGTTGTCACGATGTAGTGGTTAGACGAATTCAGAATCAGATGAGTTGAATGAGTCGCAGAAAAACTACAAGACAAAAATTGATCACTCTTTTGCAGCAGAAGGCAAACAAGATTTTGCAATTTTTCAAGATGTATTTGATTCAAATCTACGACGTGCCGTCTAACAATTAGTAATTGAAAGATTTAAATTAGTTATAAACAAATCAGGAAAAATGTAAGTCATGAGATGAAATAAACCCAAAAAATTATGTTGTGCTATTAAAGAAAAAAAAAATACTTTTTCTTTCAATTTTTCTTACTTGAAACTTTCAATTCAATATTTCAAAAACAATTTCTTTCGCCATGTAATACAGATTGGCACAAGATTGTTGATGTACCTTTAAGAGATGTGTCAAAAGAGGTAATGCAAACCATCAAGAATTGTCCAAATGACATTCAATGGACTTGGATTAATGACTCTTAGGTACATTCTCAAGTCATCAGTTGTGTTTGAAAAGCAGAAGCAAGTGACACAAAAAGCAAAAACACACTTCTTTCTTTCAACTCTAAATATCATAAACATGGTCTATACAAAACAAAATCCATGGTGACTAGGACCCGGAAATAACTTTTTTTAAATATAAAATGATTTAGAAATATTTCTCCACTTTTCCTCCATTTTTTAAATATTTTGGTTATTTCAAGGAAAAAATCAATATTTTCACGAATTTTCTGGCCAAAAAAATATTGCGGGCATAATTGAGGAAAAATGAATGTAGAGCTTACCCAAATTGAACCCAAAATACAAAAATCTCTACAAAATGACACTTGTACTAAGATTAGACATTCACAACCAAAACCATTGTCATATGGAAAAAAAACTGCGCCATCTTTTAAGGTAAAATTGAAAATTGTACTGTTTAAACAATTACATGTCAAGTTTGCCTCCAAAAACGACCAATTGCATCAAATTACCAGAAACAAATTTGGAAAATCGGTACACATAGACAAAATACCAAATAATGGCCATGTCAAAAAAAAAAATCTTCCAAATATTTTGGGCTTCTGAAGAAAATACATATGTATGTATACATGGATATTTTGTCACTTTTGCAAATATTAAAAAAGGAAATTTTGGAAATATTTCAAATCTGACTTTGAGTATATTTTAGCTCTACTGGAAGGTCCCTTAAAACGAGGCATTTGTGAACTCTTGATTTTTAACTTATTTATGTACTTCTGACCATTTCTTTCGCTCAAATTATGATACTGTATTAAGCACATTAATTAGCTCATATATTGACTGATAATAATAGTTGTGAATTACTTCAATACTTTCCCTCATTCATGTTCAGTCTAATGGGGTCAAAATTTGTAATTCTTTTATCCTTTATGATGAAAATTGGCAAACATTGGGAAGAATGTGATATTTTTTTTTTTCTTGTTGCGTTGCATACAATCAATGGCTTAACTTTGCGGGACCAACAATTGCTTGTTTTTGCCTTGCTCTAGGGTCCTTCCCATCAACAGGGACATATATTTTGTTTACAATGTGGGTAGCAGTTTTAAATGTCTTTTTTGTTTCACTGGCTATTAATTTTTCTTAATTCAAATTCGTCTTGTGTCTTTTAAGTACGGCTTGGTTTAAGGGTAATGGTGATGATGTGAGGATGTGAGGTCCGGACGAAAGAACAAAGCAGCATTGTCAGATATTTCCAAATCAATAGTTTCCTATTGTTAAATGGCAAATGCCATAGACAACAGTTTTTCTCATTTAGAACAGGTTCTACTTTCAAAACAGAAACAAAAACATTTAGCTAATGACTTAATGGAAATTCTTGATTACCAGATGCTAAATTTCCAGATTCCAGATTATTAATGAGTAGTTTTAATCTCACATTCATTCCTTGGAGTAAACGTAGAACGTCTGAATTGGTTTAAATCAATACTTCAGGTTTCTAAATTTGTTAGCTCAAGTGCTAATAATGGCATGACAATTTGCTTCTGTCACACCAAATCTGGCCTTTTTCTCGATGTTTTATGTCATGAATATTTCGAAAAGTTCTGGCAACAATGGTTCGTTATTTTGTCCCGACCTCACATCGTCACCATTACCGGTTTAAGTTGAAGTTTTTAGCCCTAAAGTTACTGAAAAATCGTTAAAAGTTACACACAATTAGTCAAAAGTTGCTAAAAAAAAGTTGCTATTTTTGGCCTAAATATATCACTTTTAAAATAATAATGTCAAATTTAGCCAATTTTTGGCTCAATGTTGGGCGACTGTTTGAAGTCTTCTGTTTGTCTTTTCTTTAACCTTTGGCTTACCTTAACTTAACCTTATGAACACAGTTTTGCCTTACACAAACTATTCCAAAATTTTGGAAAACATCAATGCTTTAAAAATGTCCCGGAAAGGTATGTGTAAACTATATCTTTCACGCAAAATCTAGCAGCATTTCGGTGATTTAGGCAAAACATACCAAAAGATACTATTTGTGGCGAAAAAATCAAGAAGTTGTTAATTCTGATTAAAATGGCTAAAAGTTGCAATTTTTTGTGCAAGTTGGATGTTGCAAATTTATTCAAACCCTACGTGTAAGTCAGTTTCATTTGTCTCTTTAGTAAATTAGTTCCATTTTTTACGTTCAACAAGTCACTTATTTTTCATGTAATGATAGGTTTTATTTGTCTTGTTTTGTCTAATGATGCAATTTTCACCGTATTTTTTTGCCTAATCAGGCAAATTTATTCGTCATTTATCATCAAATTTCATAATTCTATTCATCAAAACTTTGTGCTTAATGATAAGTGTTAATGCAATTTTCAAAATTAGATTTCTCTTAAAAAAAGTGTTGTAAAATGTCAATATTACCCAAAGAGACGCTATTATTACTCACCACTTACTATATGTATTACCATTCTAGAAGCTTTTTGTATTTTATGTCTTTTGTTTAATGGGAATGCAAACATACCAAATTAATGTAATTTCATAAGAAATCGATCGATTTGGTGGCAAATGGCCAAAGTTAATGGCTTTTTAACAAAAAATGTCGTTAATTAATAACCAGTACCAAAGAATATTTGCAAGTTTTTATTGACTAGACTCATTCTCCAAGATTCTAAACACTACTCTGAAAGGTTCCAATGCATCCTGATTTCAGATTTTAGATGTTTTTTTCTAAATATTGGCAATTCATGTCTAACATCTTTTGCAAACCGTTTTTAACAGAATTATCTTTAAATATTTTTGAATGATATTTCACCGAAATAGTTACTCAGATGAATGGCACGAGTGCAAAATTTTACGAGTTCGTCTTAACACTAGGTGAACAGTGCGTTTTGTTGTCTCAAGTGAGAACTGAGAATTTCATAACTACAAAACGTAGCGGTGACGTGTTCTTAATCTGAAGGCAACTTAAGGCTTTGCTTTGAAAATTTGGAGCATCCCTTTGTAAAAAGCTATTTGTTGGAAAATCAATTCGAATGTGGTGATCATTTGCTGTGCATAATCTTATTCGTTCAAATCCCCATTTGGAAAAACTTTCAGTCACGGTGTGATTTTAAGAAATTCATGGCATAGAGTTCATAGCTAGAGCGTCTAAAGACCGCCAAAAAGTTGACATCAAAATTGTAACAAGTTGCACTCAAAATAAAGAAATTCAGTGTTGGAATAATTTTAGGAAAGAAATTTATCTCATTCAGTGTATACAGAATGTCTAAACGGTGTTAGAAGCTAAAAATATCGGGTGGAGATTCTGCATATACCCTCTAGGATATTTAGCTCTTTAAGATCATGGGCCTACTTCCGGCTCGTTTTTAACTCGGTTTTACATACTAATGTTGCCCCTTTTTTAAATTTCACTCTCGGCGTACCTGTCTTTCATGGTGACCATGAACTACCTTTGAGCATTTCTTACCCTTGATTCTTAAATGGCCTTGATTGATGTCGTGGCATTATTTATTTAAAAAACTCATTCATTTTATTTTAAAAGGAATATGATACGACATTCGAGAAACACTTATCCATGGAAGTTCCTTTCTCATTGAAATGCGTTTGATTGTTGTTAGAGGCACTTTGAGCCAAGTTGTTTTGCACATTCACTCACCGGAAAAGGAGGATCGGCCTCAAATTTGAAGAAAAACAATGTTAGTGTGTTCTCCATGTTCTCCACACAGATTTGCGCTCACCTACATTATCACCTTTGTCAGTGAAAGACCCCCAAGTATTGTCGCTCATCTCCAACATGAAAACTGCACCAACAGACATGAGATCAAGTACTTACTTTCCCTGGACCACGGCCAATTTGTACCTTGCGGCATTAAATGATATCAATTCAAGGGTCAGAATTGGGGGAAAAAAGATAATTTTTGAATCAATTCTTAATCTTATTCAATACTTCTGTCATTTTTCCACTCTTTCCATTTACTGACATATATAAGTAATGAGCATGCATAAGTATATTGCATGATTTAACTGTTCTCCATAACAGAAGAAGACACTTCATTATGGTTTTAGGTGAAGCTTGTTTAGTTGAGGGCAACAAAAGTGATCGACTTTTCCGCTCCAGTCTCCTCTGTCTGAAAACGGAAGTTTCGATTGAAACTCTTGAGGAAAAGTTACATTTGATTCGAATCAAAACCTTTGTAGCAATCTTTTCTGTATTCTGACATATAGTTTCTGTGCCTAATTTCTAACTTTGATATTTTTCAGCTGAATTGAACCATCCTGCCGTGGAAAATTACGCATTCCATGAATAGGCTCTTTGACAACAGGGGACTCTCCCGAATTGAAGAAATTCTACAATCTGAGCTTACCAGCCTTAATGTACCTGTCCTTACATTTGGCTGAAGTTACTCTGTGTCATTCATGGGATTCAGCATATTCAGAATGAGGTATTGAGATCTCTTAACTAAATACAGTCGAATCTCGATATAAGAAATCTCAGTATAAGAAATTTTCGCGATATAAGAAACTTTTCCGTTCTGACCAAAATTTTACTACATAAGAATTCTATATATAAGAAATTTTCCAATTTTCCTCAATCTCGATATGAGAAACATTTTCAAAGTTTTGGCCTATTTCTCTTGCTTAAATTGGTCACAGCACAAACAAAAACAAAACAAAATTAAAACGAAACATTTCTAAAAGGATCAAGCCAGTGCTTCCATATTTTGCGCTTTTTAGGGTGCCTTCTGCGCAAGAAGGCAAGAATGGAAGGCTCAAATTTTTTAAAAAGTTGTTTGTCCCTGTAAAGGCCCCTGTTTTCTCCTACTTGATGCGTCGCATCTTAGATCAGGGCAAGTTTCCCTCCTCATTGAAAGTAGCTCATGTTGTCCCAATTTTTAAGGGCGGAGATAGGTCACTCTAGAGCACTATAATAAAAGAGTACAGTCATAAAGTGCGCCATCTAGCGGATTTCATGCGGCAACAGCTCGCCGTTCCCATGATACACATATTTTTGAAGATTGCAACTGTCATTCATCAGTTATGGACAAACTAAAGTGCCTCAAATGTTGACTGAGTATTGTTAATGGACCTGTGGTGGTTTTTGGTTGAAATTATTAGTGAAATCCCTCTCAAAATGGCATGGAAATCTGACTATTATAAAGGTGATTTAAGCATGATATATGTCAAAATTCATCAGAAAAACACTAAGGTATCATTTGGAGTTCGGCCATCAACATTTTAGGCACTTTAGTTTGTCCAAAACTGATGAATGACCGTCGCAATCTTCAAAAATGTGAGTATCATGGGAACGGCGGGCTGTTGCCGCATGAAATCCGCTAGATGGCGCACTTTATGACTGTACTCTTTTATTATAGTGCTCTAGGTCACTCCTGAAGTGATCATAGGTTTATGTCTTTCCCGTATGTTCTTTCCGTCCAATTACCTTCCTTTCCGACTTCCACGTTTCATTTATTCTGTTCTTGCTTGTCACGGTCGACAGACCTCTCACCCGATACATCCGAATTACACTTACATTATTTTACTCGGTGTTACAATTATTCCGTGGCGCAGTCGGTTAACCATTTCCGTGGAGGTAAACCGACTTGCGATTGAATCCCTGTGGATATCGATTGGTTGGATTTTCGTCTCCGTGGATTTGGCGCTACCTAAGCTTTCTGGATGTGAATTCGTGGTTTTGGTCCAAGCTCATCATTAGTATTATTACCTCGTCAAGCTGATATTGGTCCTCGATATATGATTATCTTCAAGTATATTTGAATCTTCATCATCGGCTACGCACACGTTCGTCATTCATCGGATGAGTATACAAATTTAAACGTTACTTCTTCTGTGTCTCGATTTTTTGAATATGGCTACCCGCGAAGAAGTTCTGGACTTGAAGTCATCCCGAAAAGGCCACAAAGGTCTCGTTACTCGTGCTAATCGAGCGACGATGGACGCCAGCGAATCATTCATCGAGGGTAACGATCCATTTTATTTGGAGGCCAAATTAAACACTTGGGAGAAGCGATTGGATTCCTATCGCGATGCTGAAGCAGCCGTCGTTTGCCATTCTTTGGCCGATGAGCATGATTTTGACAAGGATCTGGAATTGTACGAGGATTTCTTTTATAAGGCTCAGGTTAAGATTAGGGGATATCGTCAAGATTTTGATCGCATGTCAAATGCTCAGGATAGTGATGATTCGTCCGATGCCCCTAATTCTTCTCACAATTCTGGCCTTCCTCGTTTGAACATCAAACGTCCACCCATATTGGAGGAGGATACAAATTTACGGTCATTTATTCAATGGGTTCCATTGTGGAATAATTACACCACTTTGATTGCTTTTTCGAAACGCGATCGCATAACCCAAGTTTCCTTATTTTGGGAGTGTTGCAGTGCAGGTTTTTTGCAAATAGTTCACCACTCGCTCGGAATTAAACCCGACACTGGTCGTGAAGTGGCCGAGATTCTCGCCATTATCAAAGATTATTTGCGAAGTCTCCGGAGTGTTCACCTTGATATGCGTGAGCTTTTGCAAGTGACACAACGTGAAGGACAAGATTACACTAGTCTATGCAATAACATTAGGGAACTGGCCGAATTTGCCGATGTCGGTCAAATAACCGAAGACAAACTCCTCATTGCGTTGCTTCTTCAGGCAATGACCCTGGAATCGGATCGAGCTAAGGTGATGGAACTTAATCCAAAAACGTTCGATGAGGCTCGTCATCACATTCTTGAGCTGGAGACATCTCGGCGAGGAGCCAAGGGGATGGCGTCTTCAATTCAGATTAATGCTGCTCGTTCTAAATCTAGATATAGATCCCAGAAGGATGCTCAATCCCAAAAGTTGACTCCAAAGCCGTCGGGTGTTTGTGGATATTGTGGTCTTCGCGCCCATCCCAAGGACTCATGCCCAGCGCTGAAAAGCATTTGTCGCTCATGCAAACAGACAGGACATTGGGACAAAGCGTGTCGTTCCAAACCTGCATCTCCTGGTTCTCGAATCAGTTCTTTAAAACTTCGAGCGAGTTCTTCTAACTCCTCGGGTCCCATTTCCAATTTGGTGGACATAACAGTCATGCCTTCGAATTTTTCTGGGGAGCCAAAAACGATTACGTTTTGCGCGGACACCGGAGCCGATATTTCGGTTATGAGTCACGCGATATTCCTCAAATCTGGATTGGATCAAATTGTCACTCTTTCAAAAGATTTTTCTGATCAAATCACAGGCATTGATGGGAAACCCGTTCATCAACTTGGGATGTTTCATGCCACTCTTCAAGTTGATGATGCTGTAGCTCATGACATTCCCATTGTTGTTTGTCATGGATTAAATGATGCTTTCCTAAGCTTAGACGCTTGTCGGATATTAACCATCATTGGAGATAATTTTCCATTTCCTGGTGCAGTTGTAGCCTCCGTTTTGCTGACTGACCAGAAAACGATTTCTTCCTCTCAGCCTGATTTCTGGACGGACCGAGATTTGTGGATTTCAAAATTGCCCAATATTCCTCTTCCTGATTTATTCAAATTAATTGATGGAAAATTGAAGGACATTTATTGTAAAGTCTTTGATGATAAGACTTTACGTCCTATGGTTGGTCCAGTGGTTGGAGAGCCGATGGTAATTCACTTGAAGGAAAACGCTAAACCTTTTGCCATTTATGTTGCTCGCAATGTTCCGTACTCTCAAATGGCAAAACTTGAGAAGATACTCACCGATCTTACTCAACAGGACATTATTTGCCCGGTGGGAGATGAAGTGACGGAATGGTGCCATCCCATTGTCCTCGTTGTTAAGAGCAACGGAGATCTTCGTTTTTGTGTCGACCTCACTCGTCTAAATACCGAGGTTAAACGAAGCATTCACCCAATCAAGACCCCTGTTCAGGCCATTGCTGGATTCAAGCCTGACCAAAAATTCTTTGCCAAGATCGACCTTGTCAAAGGCTATTGGCAAATGCCATTGGCAGAGGAATCGCAGCACTTGACAACTTTTCTTACCTCCTTTGGAAAATTCAAATTCCTTCGTTCCCCAATGGGATTTGTTTCCACGGGGGATTCCTTCTCATATCGGGGAGACGTCGCCATGGCCGGTCTTGATATTCAAAAAGTCGTGGACGATATGGCATGTGGGGCCTCGTCATTACCCGAACTTATTCAACGGGTGAGTGATATCCTGGAGCGATGCCACAAATTCGGATTGACTGTCAACTTGTCCAAGAGCGTTTTGGCGGCTGAATCCATCGATTTCGTCGGATTCCGAATTTCACCAGGGAAAATTGAAGCCGATCCATCCAAGGTGAATGCCATTCAAGATTTTGCGATTCCTGCAAATATAACTGATCTCCGTTCATTCCTGGGATTAGTTAATCAATTGGGCAAGTTCTTACCCAATTTGGCTTCTCTCACTTCACCTTTCCGTGGACTTCTCAAGACGAAGAACAATTTCTTTTGGCTCGCTGAGCATACCATTGTCTTCGAGGAGATAAAACAGGCTCTGTTGTCTCCTTTAGTTTTGGAAATGTACGATCCAAATCTGGAATGCGTTCTTCTGACTGATGCATCGAGGCGTGGCCTTGGATTTGCCTTGATTCAATCGAAGGACGGTGTCCCTAAACTGATTCAGTGTGGTTCCCGATACCTGAAAGATTGCGAGACACGATACGCTATGGTGGAACTGGAATCATTGGCGATATATTGGGCGATTCGAAAATGTCACCTCTATTTAGCTGGCGTCAATTTTCGTGTGGTTACTGACCACAAGCCACTCATACCCATTTTCAATCGCCAATCCTTGCCGGAAATCGAGAATCCGAGAGTTCTGAATTATCGGACTCGTCTCATGGCATACAATTTTGTGGTGGAGTGGAAAAAGGGTGTTGATCATGCCATTCCTGATGCGTTTTCACGAGCACCAGTTTCAAACTCTAATGTGGAGTCTGATGAATTGGATGATCCCACTGATTATGTTTTGGCTTCACTCAAGCTAGAACATCCTGACATGATGTTAGAAGAAATTTCCCAGATTGCCAAGGCTGATGAGTCATATTCCGAATTAAGATCGGCTATTCTTTCCGATTCGGTGAAATCGACCAAATCCGGATATGTTGCCCAATTCAAAAAGATCGCTAGTGAGCTCTCTGTGGAGGAGGATTTGATCTTGCGTGGAAAACGGATCGTAATTCCACCTTCAGCTGTGAAGAGCATTCTTCTAAAACTCCATTCCAGTCATCAAGGAGTGGAGAAAACGAAGAGAAGAGCCCGACAAATCGTATATTGGCCCAGTTATTCTTCGGACATTGCCAATACCGTGGCCGCTTGCCCGCATTGTCTTTATTTTCGCCCTTCTCATGCCCAGGAACCACTTATACAAGATACTCTTCCTTCTCGTCCTTTCCAAGTGGTCACCGCAGATTTATTCACTTATGAGAAATGCGAATACTTGGTCTATTCTGATCGCCTCTCAAATTATCCATTAGTGGCGAAGTATACCGTCTCTCCGGGTGCTTCTTCTTTGATTAAAGATTTTTCACGTTTCTTCGCCTTATTTGGCGTCCCTAATGTCCTCCGAACGGATAACGGCCCACAGTTTGCCTCGAGTTTATTTGGCCAATTTCTAGCCAAATGGGGCGTATCCTGGAAGTCATCGTCTCCTTATTACCCTCAAAGTAACGGGCATGCGGAGGTGATGGTCAAATCAATCAAATACCTTCTGGCCAAAACCGGGGGTGATATCAATTCGGAGACATTTACAGAGGGTATTCTGGAGTTTCGAAACACACCCATGAGTGATGGTTTCTCTCCGGCTCAGAGAGTGTTTGGACGTCCACTGCGATCCAGAATTCCCGTCCACGAAGATATCTTCCTACCAATCTCATCTGAAGTGTCGGATTCTGCGAAGATCAAGCGCAAAAAAAATCGACGATTCTCGCAAATATTATTACGATACGACCTCCAAGCCATTGGGTCCTTTGCCCATTGGATGTTCTGTACTTGTTCAGAATCCTCGAACTTCTCGTTGGGATCAATCCGCCACAGTTATTAAAACTTACCATCGACGTTATCTCCTAAAATTTGACAACGGAAACAAATCATGGCGAAATCGTCGTTTCCTCAGAGATTCCCATGATGTAGGACGCGACAATTCAGCTGATGTTCCCGGAAATTCCGATATGAAAAACGTTGCTCCAAGAAGAAGTCTTTGGAAAACTAAGAAGCCACAACGTCTTAAATATGATTGATTTATGTTCGTCATTCATAGATTTGATTATGATTTATAGATTTACAAATTCACACTCGTCATTCACGTTTTGTTGTTTGTTTGTAAATCTCAAAAAGGGGAGTTGAAGTGATCATAGGTTTATGTCTTTCCCGTATGTTCTTTCCGTCCAATTACCTTCCTTTCCGACTTCCACGTTTCATTTATTCTGTTCTTGCTTGTCACGGTCGACAGACCTCTCATCCGATACATCCGAATTACACTTACATTATTTTACTCGGTGTTACAATTATTCCGACTCCCTAGTAATTATAGGCCCATTTCCTTGACTTCCAGTATTGCAAAGGTCTTTGAGAAGATCATGAAGTCCAGGCTTGTTGAGTTTTTGGAAGCCCATGATATCATTCCCCCAAGGCAGCATGGGTTTCGAGCCCATTTTAGTACAGTCAATTGGTTTGACCAAATTGAGCAGATCATTGAAGGGCTTGAAAGTCACGAGTCAGTTGATGTAGTGTATCTTGACTTTGCCAAGGCCCTTGATAAGGTAGATCATGGTCTTTTGCTTGATCAACTCAAAGAGTTTGGGGTCCAGGGTAAGGTCCTGAATTGGATTGATAGTTTTATGAGCGAAAGGAAGCAAATAGTTAAAGTTGGAGGATCTTTTAGTGGCATGTATGATGTCAAGTCAGGTGTTCCACAAGGTTCGATTTTAGGCCCACTCCTGTTTATTCTCTTCATTGCTCATCTCCAGAAGTTCAGAACGAAAGCCAGTATTTCTTCATATGCTGATGACACAAAATTAGTTTGTGGAAGGAATGGTCAGGACTCGAAATGTTTAGTTGAGGACTTGGAGAAAATCTACTCTTGGGTTGGCGAGAGTAATATGGCATTAAACGGGATGAAATTCCGCACAATGACGTATGGGACGTCAAAATTAGATGTTCCGCTCAAAGACAATGGAGGTTGTGATATTGAGCAGGTATTGTCCATGAGGGATTAGGGAGTTGTCGTCCAAGATGATGGAAAGTTTGATGAGGATATCCAGTTGAAAGTGGGGAAGGCATTTCAAACATGTGGCTGGCTCTATCGCACTTTCTAGTCCAGAGATAGTATTACGATGCTAACTCTGTACAAGTCGATTCTTCAGCCGCATCTTGAATATGCCTCACTCATTTGGGCTCCAATGAGTTCAGCAGGTTTGCAAAAGGTCAAGCAGGTCCAAAGATGTTTTACTAGGAACATCACAGGAATGAGAGAGCTCTCGTATTGGGAGAGGCTCCAGAAGTTAGGGCTGTACAGTACTCCGAGAAGGTATGAAAGGTATCTGATACTGTATGTTTTCAAGAGCATTCATGGCCTCTGTCCTAACCCAGGATTTGAGATCAGTTGTAGTGATCGCAGAGGTTTTACGTGCGCCCTGAGAGCACCTCCAAATCCAAAGGAATCAAGGCTAGTTTGAACAATGAAGTCCTCTTCTCTTCTTTATCGGGCTCCTTCATTGTTCAATTTGTTGCCTATTTGCCTTCGTCGGGAATATGCAGGAGCTGATCCTCTAACAGCATTTAAGGCAGGATTGGACAAATTTTTGAATACTATTCCTGACCAACCCACTATTCAAGGGTTGTACAGATCTGACAACAGTAACTCATTGGTAGATCAAATTTTGTAAAAACGATAATTATATAAACTATTATAATCATTAACTCTCTTTACAGGGAATCCAATTCCTTGTGGCGGT
>JAAGOF010000134.1:77370-109642 GCA_010645155.1 Tigriopus japonicus
GTGTAGCGTTTTTCGGCTTTTTGGGGTCAAAAATGGAGCATTCAAAGTCAAATAACTCAGCTGTTGCTGCATAAATTTTTATTCAATTTGAATTCATGGGGTAACTAAATAGTCTCTAAATATGGGTCAAATAGTTTATTAAAAAATGTTATAATTAATAGGTTTTTAGGTATATAACTTTTTCCCCTGACCTAAACTTACATAATACAATAAAATTAAAGTTGTTCCCCCTTAAATTTTGGGTCCAAAAAGTGCCATGATGTCTTTGGGTATTTTGATTCAAACCTAAAAAGCCATTCGGAACACCGTGTAAGGTTATATAAAGGTGAGGTAAACTCCTCTGGTAGTTTCCTTGTATTTTTTATCGTTTCTTGAGCCAATTTTCTTGAGTCTCGATATAGGAAAAATCTCGATATAAGCAACATTTTGCCGCTGACAGAAAAGTTTCTTATATCGAGATTCGACTGTATTACTGTCTTGATCTCAACCACCATGATCAAAATTCAAGGCTTCAAAGAAGCTAACACGACTGTTGAAGATAGTTGGTTAACTCATGGCCAAGTTATTTTTTTGGGTTCATTGGTTTGATCCGAGGTTTTCCTCCGTGTCCCAAATCGGAATGGTGCCTTTCAGAACCAGAATGGGCACATTTTCAAAACACAATATCCATACATGCACCAAAATGAACCATGAACTCCAGAAGAAAATATAATCTTTGATGTACAGTGGTCTTCACATATTTTCTCTTTCAAAAAGAAGAATACACAAGTCTTGTACCATTTTGAAGAGCTTTATTTGAACCATCATGGCTGATAAATAGGACGTGGAAAACTATTTTCAAAAAAGTGTCTAAATATCCAATATATATTTCATTCAAAAGCCCTAGCTATCTGTTAAATATTTGAAAAAAAGCCAGATACTTCAGAAATATTTTTTGGACAACACCATTATTTGGTATTTTTGACCGTGTACACAAATTTTCCAAATTAGTATTTGATATTTTATGCTGATAAGGTTTATGCTAATAGAGAAGAAATTCGACAGACAATTCCAAGATGGGGTTCGTGTAGGGTGGATTGAAATTAATGAAAATGGCAAAAATATGAACAATCTCTTTGGTTTCAGTTAGAGGGCTAACACTCTAGTTTCAGTCAGCTAACCTATTTTGGAAGTAGTCATTGAGCAAAAATAGAGGTTGTGAAGAATTGATTGTTGTCTTTCGGTATGGACGCTGCCAAGACCTGCCGCGTAGACACGCTGTAGGCCAGCCTGCACTGTCCAGACACATAGGAAGAGACAAATTACCTAATATTTCAAGTAAATTTGCCAACAATGTCACCAACCAATGTCCTTTTTGATATCGGTAAACAATTATGATACTTATTTATCAGTACAATATCACACATATTGCGAAATACTTAAAATTATGTTGAGTTTTGTTTCTTCCCGAGTGCATGGACAATGCTGGCTGGCCTTCAGCGATGTCTACGCAACAGGCTGGTGGGGCGGGAATAGAGGGGGACAACAAACAATTCTTCACAACCTCTATTGGCCAAGAAAGCATTTCTCAAAGGAGCTATTTGCATTCATCTAGTATTTTTACGTACCATTGCAAAAGCTTTTTAAAAATACTCTAACCAATACATTTTATATAACACAGCCATATAAGTGAGCAAATATATTGAGCTATCTTTGAAATATTTCCCTCTCCTTAAAATTAGCCTCAAGGCATATAAAACGCAATGTTCAGCACCTAATTTTGAGCATTCAGGTAATAAACACAACAAGCTAGTAAAGCAATGTCGACAATTAATTAATAAATATTCTCTAAAAGCTACGAAATATTTTTCCTCATTTTTTGACGCTTATTGCAACCCTTTGTATGACCAAAATATGACCAGAACCACTGGATGATTGCATAGTATATTTTCCAATGTTGTTACCAAAAGTCACAAATTGGCAAAAAAAGGGAGATTTGAAAATTTGGAAAGGCATTGAAACTTGGGTATTTCACACTATGCTCCTTGTTACGTACGCTCATTGCTGGAATTGGGTCACCAATTCTTTTTTAAAAAGGTATTACCTCGGTATAATCTGACGTACATTATAAATATAGGATACTTGAACAAATTAACAGGAGTTCATCAGTGATCTGATGAGATATGTAGATGATGTTGATTATCGATATCCGCACTTCACCGATCTACATGTTCCATGTTTTGAAAACTTCTCGTCATTTTATCAACAAGCCGTGCGTCAAGGTGACCAATTTAAAATCAATAAGAAAGTACATGGGGAAATTTTCCGTGGAAAACGAAACTCAGACTAGATGCTTTTCATTGAGGACTAAATAAGCAGATATTTTGCTCATTTTTGAGTAGGATCATCATTTGAGCAAGTGCTGAGCTCTAAATTTACTTTGTGGTCCAATTTCAGGCCTGAAGTTCCTCAGACCTGAAAAGCGGAATCATTGAAAGCAAGCAAGGCATGAATTTTCATAATTGAGTGGCGTGAAATGAAGACACGAAAATTAAGATGGTCATAAAAATTGTAATTAATTGTTGCTTTATGTTTTCCAAATTGTGCTTGTACGTCTTGTGATTTGTCTTCTTTATGATAGTCACCTTACCAATTCTGATCAATCCTACTAAATTAGTTTAAGGATTTGTCGTGTTTATAGGGGGAGTTGCGGTTGCGAGTGAGGACCGTTGAGGAAGTAAATCAAAGTTGACTTTCAAGAGGGAGCCACCTGAATATAAAGTCAAAAGACGTAACCAAATCGGTGAAATCACCTTCGAGTGAAACCATGTTTCCCAATCACTTTGGCAAAATGACGCTTAATGAGCTCAAAATCGAATTGGATAAGGTTGGAGCGCCCAAATTTGGTCGCAAGAAAGATCTTGTCGCCCGTTTGATCGCCTGGCACAACAACAACAATTTCCGAGGTGTCAACGTGAACCCTCCCGAAAATCTGCCAATACCTGATTGGCCCTCTGAGGGTTTCAAGACGCTCACTCTTCACTCCAAAGGAATCTTACCCCCGATTGGCGATCAACACATTCACCAATACGTTGTTACCCGACAATGTCAAGATCGTGAACCATGTCACGACTTCGCCGCATTTCGACGAGGGTCCAAAATGGAGATGGCATTGAGATCCATTAGCCATTCAATCAGTAAGTAGTCATTCTTGTCAGTTGTATATCCCTCCGCATTTTATTCAATATTTCCTGTATAGGAGCGAACGAGCATTTCTTCTCGGGGATTGTCAAGGCGGAGTTCAAGAGCGTAGTGCAATACAACATTAAATTCATGCTTAACAATCGCGGAGAAATCCAATATTCGCATTGCGAGTGTCCAGCTGGCAAGGGGCCCCATGGAACATGTAAACACGTTGTGGCAGCTTTCCAGTTTGTGGCCAAGTTTGTCAGTTCAGGAGAACTTGATCTCGATAAAAGTTGCACGGAGATTCTTCAACGCTTCCACGAAGTGAGCAATCCGAAAAACAACCTGGCAGTTATTTTGTCTCATTTGATCTTAACTTTTTCAGCCCAAAAAGGTCCACAAAGGATCGCCTCTCAAAATTGTGAATATTCATCAGACCAAGAAAGAAGAAACCCCGATAATTGATCCGCGATGTAGAAACCATCGGAATCAACTCGTTAATTGGTACAACATGTGCAACAAGACTGTGGCCTTTTCCCTTGCAACAGGCTTGGATGTTGCCAATCGTTATTCTTTTGGAAAAGCTGATATGGCCGCTGCCATGAATGACCACGATTATCTCAAAGAGCCATTTGCCACCTATTAGGTAAGATATCCTTGGTATATTTTTCAGTCTCTTACTCCTCGGACTCTCACTTTTTGCTTTTTTCCACACTTGTTCATGGCAATCGATCCTTGAAAGTGTACAAGAGAACAAGAACGATTTTTAGTAATTATTGTTGGTGAAAGTCTTCGTTTTCTTTTTCAAGATCTTGTTTTCGAAATAGCTACAAAGATTCTGAATACACCTTTAGCAACAGAAATAGAAATAAATATTATTGTATTGATATTCAACGTATTATTCATCATGTTTCACGTGTAGCCATCTTTGATTGATTGGCAAACCAAGAAAAATGAAATGACATGTATGGGATTAACGCAAAAGAACTCTATAGATCATTAAAAGTGTAATGAAGACAGTTAAAAGTTTGGCATTCGGCTAAGTCTGAAACTTCCTAGGAATGTATTTTGAACAAAAAAAGTTTGGGGAAAATTTATCACATTATTTATTCATTCATATACCGTATGCGTCATAAGTCCTTGAACACTTTTCAAAACATCAATAACTTTGAATATCCCGCTCGTTTGGAGCAAAGCAAAGCTCCCAAAGTATCTGGTGATCTTCAGCTCTCAATTCATGTATTGGATTGAGCCATCACACTGTCCTGGAGGCCACCAAAGGAAAATGTATTCATTGCGCCAAAAAGTACTTGCGCGCATTGTGGCTGGAGACAGTCCCTCCCAGATTGCAAAGAGGTTTTGTGTTGCCCGTGGGACAGTTTATGACATCAAAAGGCTTCACAATGAGACTGGAAGCTTGGTGGATCGTCTCAGATCAGGGAGACCAAAGTCAGTTCGAACATTGAGCCTTGTGAGGAACATCAAGTCCAAGATTGAGGCCAACCCGCGGGAGAACATTCGAAAAATGGCAAGGGATCTAAATGTCCATGAAACGGCCGTCAGACGGACTGTGAAGGAGGACTTGGGCCTCAAGTCAAGGGCTGTTACCAATGTTCAAGGTTTGACAGCCTTACAGAGGCAAAAGAGACTGGACAGGTGCAAGGTCCTGCTCAATAAGGTCAAAAGAGGTCATGGAAAAGTCCAGATCTTCTCTGATGAGAAAATTTTTACAGTTGATGCTGTCAGCAATTCGCGAAGCCTCCGATACATTGCCAAGACACCTTCAGATGCTCTCCCAGAGGTCAAGTTCACTGGAAGGACCAAGCACCCAGCCAGTGCAATGATGCTTGGAGTCATTGGATCCGACGGCAAGGCATTTCCACCAATATGGATAAATGGCACCATGGACTCTGACCGTTACAAGTCAATCTTGGCCCATAGGGTGTTCCCTGCACTCAATGCAACCTATGGCATTGGGAACTGGGTTTGGACCCAAGATGGTGCTCCATGTCACACTTCCAGGGCCACCCAACAGTATTTGGCCAAGAAACTGGGGTCCGATGGATTTTGGTCGAAAGAGTTATGGCCTCCAAATTCGCCGAACCTGAATCCATTGGACTACTACATGTGGAGCGCCGTGGAAAAGAGGTCCAATGCTAACTACCACAGCAGTGTGGAGGTTATGAAGGCTAAGGTCGAGGAGGAGTGAGCGAAGATTCCAGCCGCTACCCTCAAGGCTGTTTGTGGCAAGTTCCGTGCCCGCCTAGAGGCCTGCATTGCTGCCCAGGGTGGAATATTTGAAAAATGATAGGCCAAGACCTTGTAAGAGATGAAGGATATTATAAAGTCTTTTGTATCTCAAAAAAATTGCCTTCTTTTTGCATTATTTAGAAAGTTTGAAAAAGTGTTCAAGGACTTATGACGCATACGGTATAATGCTGTCACTTTTAGGTTGAAGAAAGAATAAAAGTGACGCCCAAAAAAACCTTAACGATTGAGATTAACACTCGCAACCAAAGATTAAACCCGATTTGGTTCGAAGAACGACAGTGGAGACTGACTGCATCCCGATTCGGCGAGATTTGCAAGGCCACCGAAAGACGGAATATGGACAAACTTTGCGAATCCCTTTACTCTCCCTCCGTTTTTCAAACGGCTAGTGTTGGTCATGGTAAATATATAGGGTAATGATTTTGTCTAGATTAAATAATGTTTTATGTCTATTCTTTACCTAGGACAAACTTATGAACTTGTTGCCATCAATCGTTTCCAGCAGGCAATGGGAGTTAAAGTCGAAGCTTGTGGCTTTTTTGTGGACCAGGATGCTCCGTTTCTTGGTGCCAGCCCTGATGGATTATGCACTTATAATGGAACGAGAATGCTCGTTGAAGTGAAGTGTCCCTTTAACGGAAGGGAAGAAAACATCGCACCGGGGCCGCACTTTGATTTTCTTGAACAAAAATCACAAGGCGGACGCTCCATGCGGTTAAAGAGGAATCACAACTATTATTATCAAGTCATGGGTCAAATGGCAGTATCCAAAGTCCATGAATGTATGTTTGTGGTCTACACTCACAAAGAACTCTTTCTGGAACGCATCGCTTTTGACAAGGAGTTTTACTTCAATGAGATTTATCCAAAACTTGAGGCGTTTTTCCACAAATTCTACAAGCCCTTTATTGCCCTTCATGCTTTTTAGACGTCACTTTGATTCTTTTTTCAACGAAAAGGTTTCAAGAACTTTTATTTACAATACAACCTTTAAAATTGCACAAAGCAAAACAAACGAAAATGATAAGTGAGCTCTTTGGAACCAGATGACGCGTCATTTCACTTTTTAATATTCTGAAACGCTTTGCTAACCCAATCACACGCTCAACATGTATTCTTTTTGAGGCAACTCGTCGATCATTGACCACATCAACTGGATCCAATTGTGATTTTCCGCGCATAGTATGCGGCGTCTTGACGGTCACCCCTTGGGATGCAAACAGATCCTGAACCATCATTCCTCTATCCGCCATGATCACGTCATCTTTTTCGAACATTCCGTCCTGTAGGAGTTTTGATCGTTCAATGATTTGTCGATCGCTTGTTGACCCACCATAGACATCACTCACGTAAGTTACTACTCCACGTGGATTGATTCCGATGACGGTTTTTAAGGTGTTGTGGTGTTTATACGTGCTCCATGATGCGGCTTGGGACTTGATGTTGGAGGGTCTTTCGATGAAAACCTCTGTCGCGTCAAGAATTACTCTTGTGTTTGGACACTTCCGCCCAAAATCGATCGGAGTATATATTTTACAAATGTCTTTGGGTAGCCAAGGCATCATATCTTTGAGGTGGAAATAAAGAAAACGCAGCATTGTGTCGAAAACCTTGGGCACAAGGGTGGAAGAAATTCCAAAGAGAAATTGGAGCTCCAAATCCGGTTTGTTGGTTCTCAGCTTGATCAGGGTCAGAAACAACTCGTTCTTTCGAGTAAGTTGTCGACATCGGTAATCTAACCCATGGATTGCGGGTTCCAAGCAAGTAAAAAGGTACATGAAATGTTCAAAGTCCTTGAACCCTGTGAAGTACTGAATAGCCTGGGAATCATTAGCAAAGGCTTCCACATCAAAAGTTGACAAATAGGCTTGGACAGCTTTATCCTGCAGTTCGGATTCGAAATGATCAACTGGCAATAAAGTGGTTTGTACTTCTCGCGTGACCTCTTTAGCATCAGTTTGTTCGTTCGGTTCCCATTCCTCCACACCCTTTTTGTCGCTTTGGTGGCCAAACGTGATGATGTTATCGCATTCTAGCCTTTTCTCGACTTCCCAAGTTAATGGGCAGTATAAAATGAGTTCCAAATGCGTCCTCGCTAAACTCGAGACGGTTTGCTTTGATCTCATCATCGACATCCTCATACGGTAAGTTTACAGGAAGACATAATTCCGATTCCTCTGGATGAAAGATTTGGCTATCGCGAAAGTCGACCTCATTAGATGAGGAGCTAAGAACGCATCGATTGGATCCCTTTGGATCATGGATTTGGCTTTCACGAGAGACGACCTCATTAGGTGAGGGGATAAGAACACATCGAACGGATTCTTCCGGGCTTCTCACTTCCTTCTTTTCAACAAGGTCATCGTCCATTTGGATTGAGTCATGTTCCACCGATTTTGTCAATGCATCATTGGATTGAGATGAGAGGCGTAATTTGTTGTTGTCTTTATTCCAATGAATGGTGTTCTCTTGGTGTAGCTCATCGGTAACCATTTCCTCTTGACGACTGGCAGAAGTGCTTCCGATTATTCCACGATGTTGTTCAGGGCCAATCACTCGATCCATTGCGATTGCCCGGGATTCTGCTCTCCTCGCTCTATCGCTTTTGACTTGTGGTTCGTTCCGAGTTGTCGATGTGGCGGGCGTCCTTCGCGGAAAAATGGACGGAACGGCGGTCCGCCTGAGCCTTTGGGCATATGGAATTGACAATATAATAAAAACTGGACCATGGATTCATATTTTGAATCAAATTAGCATTTACCTCTTGTTTGGTGTCCCTGTGGTGCAAATACATTCGGTATAAAAGTCATCTTCACGAAAGTGAGCCGCACAAATCCTTGAGCTTGCTTTTGGAGTCCACAGAACGTACTTGGACTTGGCGCGTCTGATGGCTAACCTCCACTTGTAACAGAGCTTTCGGTCGCCTGGAAACTTGTGGTTAGCGGAATTTTTACATCTGGGCACAACGCAACGATAAGGCATTGTTGGGTTCAATGTAATAATCGAACACACATGACATACGGAGAATGTTACGAACAGCCAAAGGGACTGTTTGTTTGAGCTATTTGACTATAATTCCATAGGGCGCACTCTAGCGGAAAATGCCAATTTTTTCAGGGCAGAGGCTTTAGATTTTGAGACAAACCTTGACGACAAAGCGCTCAAGCGCGTGCAGAGCCTGAAAGATTTTATCATTTTTTATTGCTCATATTGTAAAGAAACTGTTATTCACCACTTATTTTTTTTCCTGCACCGACTTTATTTTTGGTTCAAGAGTTGTACGACCCTGGGAAAGCAACGCCCCTATGAGGCAAGTCTGTCCCTAAATGAAACTATTTGAACTATTGAGCAATAGAGCAAATTATAAAATGAGACAAGGGGATTCAAAATTCTCTCCCCGTACAGCAAGCCTTTCCAAATTAATAAATACAAATCAATAACTATCAGCTCTGATACCACCATATAGACCTAATACCTTATTCACAACACCAAAAGGTTGATATGTAGTCAAATTTACGTGTTTTTAGACACTCTGTTTTTTCAACTCTATGCCTAGCTTCTCTTTCCTGTTTGATTGATTTTTATTTGTTATTTAAAATTATTTGGAGGGATGTTGTTTGTCTTTGATTGATTGTTTATTTGGGATATTTGATTGTTCCCATCAGTAACTAGCAATAGCAAAAAATGACCCAAAACCATTACTCCATTCCACCTTTGATTCATCAATTTCATAGTTGTCATTTGCCTGGTCACTCATTTCAAATGTTTCCGCACTTTCTCAACAGTTGGCGACGGGAGACACATTTTTAGGCTTACACTCCGTCTAGTATTAATTATTATTTTTTTTTTTTCATTCTCTTTTTATTCTTTTTTTCATTTGGTTCCATTCGACATTGATGCATTTTTTTTTTCTCTTGCTTTTTACATGTATGTTTCCAGAGTTTCGATTTTATTCTTCGTTCTGCAACAGTCTTTTTACCAAGGGATGAGGCCAGTCATCATGAAATTTTTCCTCTTTTCCCGCCAACATTTGGCTAGGCCGGATGACTTTGACTTCATATTTCAGGTAGTGAAGAAAACTCGCAAACAAGTCTGGCGTATTGGTTCGTTTGGTTTTCCAAATAAAAAACCTTGCAAGGATTAGTATAATGTTGATTGGGTGCGTGTGCCTAACTTTTGCACAAATGAAGAGAGCGCTTGTTCTACTCATTCTGAAGTCATTCTTCCAATATGTTCTGATCAGTTTTTCTATCTCCTGATGGAATTTCTTCACCACTGGACAGTCAAATAGGTGATGAATTAGCGTTTCTTCATCCGCTCCACAATGGTCGCACGTGGGATCGGTTTGAGGTTTTTGGAGGCTAAATTGACTTGTTCGATATTTCGTTTGAAGTACGTTTTGATTAATTTTCATCTGATGCCATACAAACTTTGCTTCTAGACCCGATTGGTGAGGACAGGCGTGGATAGCGTTCCATGTTGGAATTGAGATGATGACTCCACTTCGTTCTTGCCACTTGGTTTCGCACGGGGGTCGGATAATCGTCAGCCTCCAATTGAGGATTTTTCTAAATGCTTTGGTTCCTCTCTTGAATCTAACCAGCACTGACGATAAGTGGGACGGCCTCGGTCCTGTCTCTATATTTGGCCATTCTGGTCCCATTTTTTCCAAGTATCACTTTACACTTTTTGATAAACTTATATATCTAAGGACGTCGGCCAGTGAAGGATAAGGGGTCATGAGTTCGATTGATCTTAAGTTGCCGACCCGATTCGGGTCAATAAGATCTCCAATGGTTTTATATCCGACCATACAAGGAATGGTGTCTCTCTTGAACGTATTGTTCCCGTGCTTAATTTCTGGATTGTACATTAGAGGAATGTTCCGAATATCTGGCGGTGAAATTTCAATGCGTCTGGCCAGCCCTGCCAATGCATTAAATGCCTCTTTCCAAAATTCGCTAGTCAAGGCCTTTGAGATGTTACACAGGTATTCACTTCCATAAACAAAAATGTTGTCAAGGTCGAATCCTAAGTCGTTTACTTCCACCCTGGGAAGTTCCATCCAAAATTCGTTACCGCAAATCAGCTTTCTGAACCATCCAACCTTGAGACTTTGAACAAAAGTGGCTATGTCCGGTATACTGAGCCCTCCTAGCCATTTTGGACCTTGCATTGTGCTCCGGGCAATCTTAGGAGGTTTGTCTTTCCAAAGGAATTTAAAGACAAGATCTTCAACATGTTTGATTCCTTTCTTTGAGGGGCCTGGCGTGGTCATTGCAAAGTGTGTCAGTTTTGGCAGTGCTAATGTCTTGATGACGGTTGCTCTTCCAATCGGCGTTAGCCCTCGCTTTCGCCATTCATGGAACACTTCATCCACGTCCTTTTTCAACTTGTCGTCATTGATTGGCTTATCATTTGCGTGCAACCTTGCTCCTAGTAGGTTAAGGTCTTCTGAACATGTCATTTCGAAAGGAAAATCATTTGATTTGAAATTCCCAAGAGGAATGGCTGTGGTCTTGGTATTGTTGATCTTAAGTCCTGATATTTGTCGAAAAGCTTCAAAAGTTTCAAGTGATTTCGGAATAGATTTGTGAATCTCTTCTTTTTCTCCACTTAGGGTCACCGTGAGGTCATCTGCATAAATGTCCAACAAGTGGCATTGTTCATTGACGGTTAATCCCTTAATTTCTGTGTTCTTTCTCAATTTTGTCGCCAATAGCTCAATGCACAGAATGAAGAGATACGGAGAGAGTGGGTCGCCTTGTCGGCATGATCTTTCGACTGGGAAGTGATTTGTAATGTGGCCATTTATGTTGACAATCGCCGAACCCCCATGGAGTAGTACGGAGACCCATTTAATGAATGTGGGATCAAACCTATTGGGTCCTTTAAGGAGCAGCTGACTGAGAGGTCACAGTACATCAGACTGGGAGGTCACCTTAGTAATACAGCTCCAGAAATTGCACCCTGACACGAACATGTGACCCATTTTCGAGCTTCTAAAGGTATATTGGACACATTAGAACAGAAAATTTGTGCATCAAAGCTCAAAGGTTGCACGTGATTTCCATTTCACTGGTTGCGCTTGAAGGACTCAATAGTGGACCAATGTTTTTAGGAGAAACGTGTGAGATATAGAATCGAAGGCCTTCTCGAAATCGATCGCCAAGATTAGGGATTTTATTTGTCTTGCATTAACAAATCCGATGACATCTTGAACATTCCTAAGAATATCGCCAATGTATCGGTCCTTGAGAAAGCCCTTTTGATCAGGGTGAATGATTCTTGACAATGATAGCTTCATTCTGTTAGCGATGCAAGCCGATGCTATTTTATACAAGCTATTTAGGAGAGTGATGGGACGGAGATTCTTAATGTATCTCCTATCTTTGCCTTGTTTGGGAATTAATGTGATCACTCCCTGACTTTGAAGCTTTGGCAGTTTGCCCACTTTGAAGGAGTGGTTTATGGCACGGACAGCATGATATCCTAGCCTAATCCAAAAAGCTTTAAAAAAGTCGATGGCAAAGCCTGATGAACCAGGCGATTTGCCATTCTTCATTCCACGGAGTGCCTTGGATGCCTCTTCGTAGGTTATTAGTCCCGCTTGTAAACTTCGTTCCTCCTCTGTTAATTTTGGGGTCTCCACGCTACCCATGAAGTTTGGGATTGTGTCCGGCTCTTTGAACGTGAGGCCCTCAAGTGTCTTCCCACAATGGCTCATGTCACATTTTTCGTTTTTACAATCCTCACACGCATACAGCGACTTGTAAAAGTTGTAAATGCTTCGTCTCACTTTTTCTTCTTCGATTATTTGGCGGGTTTCTTCATCGATCATGACCCCGATGTAATCCCGTTTCTTCTTTCCACTCTCCAAGGCACAGAAGTATCTCGAAGGCTTCTCCCCATGAAGGTTCCAATTTGCTCGGGATCGTATGCGGGCTCCTTCGTATTTGTCATCGTGTAGTTGCTCTAATTCACTCTTCATTGTTTCCAGAGCTCCTGAACAGATATTGTCGTGAACTGATTTTGAGGCCATCTCCTCTTCGGCCTTTTGAATCCCTTTCACTAGGTCTTCCTCTTTCTTTAACTTTTCTCGTTTCAGCTTTGATGAGTATTGAATCACAAACAGTCTTATTTCAGAGGTTAGAACTTCCCAGAAAGTAGAGTCATTGATTGCCAATCGTGCTTTCTGTCGTGTTGAAATGTTTTGGTTTCTGAACGATTTGATATTGTTGTGAGATTGATCTTCTAAGTATCGTTCCTGTATATCTTCCATGAGACAATTCATAATTGTTAAAAAATAGTTGTCCCGTAGTAGTGATGAATTAAACTTCCATAGCCCAATTCCTTTGGTTCTTTCCTCCACGTCCAGGACCAAAGTCTGACTGCAATGGTCGGATCTAAAGGAGGGATTGATCTGTACCGACTTTAGATAGGGTACAAGGGACAACGAAATAAGTTGGTAGTCCAAACGACTTCTTTTGGTGCTCGGATATACTCTAGCAATCAAAGCAGCCGAGTTCTTTGCACGAAAGGTGTGCCGTATTTGACCCGGATTAAGGAAGGAAAAGGCATCTACGAGTTCAAGCTCATCCATAATTTCCATCAATCGTTTTTTTGCTCTGTAGTTGTTTTCGTGTACGTAGCCAACGGTATCTTGTTTGAAGTTTAATACCAAGTTAAAGTCTCCTTGTATTATGACTCCGTGAATCTCGAGATCTTTCATAATCTGATCTATCTCAGACTTCACGATGTTGAAAAACTGTGGAGAGTCTTGATTCGGGCCATATATAGTGACAAGGAGAATGGTGATATCGTTAAGCCGTATAATCTGATGTAGCACATTGCCCGTATTTGATGCCTTAGAAGTGCCAAAATGACACACGGCATTTCTTTCAAAGAGGTTGCAAATTCCTCTTGACCTGGAGTTACTTGAAGAAAATGTCGAGTCCGTACGACCCCATTGAGCAGCAATCATTGATTCCTCGCTCGGGTCGAGACGAGTGTCAATGAACGAGTATATGCTACTAGGAATATTTCGTCGGAAGTGGGAAAAAATGTCTATCCGCTTTTGGTGCGATGAGTTAAGTCCATTGACATTGGCCATGGTTATTGTTAGTGCAGAACAAGATTTAGGGAAAAAAGTAGACATTGATCATATTTGTGGATAATAAAGCATCATTAAAGCGAGAGAGAGAATGGATCGTGACTTTTTGGGTAAAGTTTGGGAAGATAAAAAGCTAAAGAAGACAAATCTTGACATACTCATTTAAAATATAACTTGTATAAATACTTATTTTTTTTTTTTTGGCACCAGTTTTTTTTTATCTTCGGTGCGTCGTTTTTCAAGGGGAACGCTCGTCCTCACGAACTCGAAGGTAAAATTCTCCACGGCCCCACGCCACAAAACAATGCGACCCGTCTTTTTTTCGGATGTTCTCGGCGATTTTTGAGAGCTCTTTGAACTCGTCCATCAGGATTCGTGGTATGGTCCGTTTCAAATTCCTTGTCGTTTTTTTAGCCTTTTGAACCACGGTTTCTCGTACCTCGCGGCATCCGAAGTCTATTATAATTGCGGCTGGTTTTGCAACATTTCCCACGTTTCCGATCCTTCTCCACCCAATTAGTTTTGGCGTTGGATTAAGATTAATATCCCCCAAGACCTTTTCCAGGGGTTCTCGCAGGTTAGGATCATTGTCTTTGCCGGTTTCATTGGGTACTTTTGGCATGCCCAGCAGGGTTACACATCCGTCCACTTCCTTGATAGCAGCATCACGTACAAATTGCACTAGTTTTTTGTCATTTGGGCTGGATCGGACCTCCTTAAGCTTGTTCACTTCCGTGGTGACCTCAACTAAGGACTCCTTAGCCTCTTCAAATTTTTGCCCAATGGGATCCGTGATTTCTGATTTCACTCGGTATATGATCGCTTCTTCAATCGCAGGAATCTCTTTTAGCATTTCACGTTGAACAATTCGTGGGATTACATCTGATTTAAAACGTTCCAAAGTCTCTTTGGTTTTGATATCCGCCCTTTTGGATGCGAGGTTTAAAAACTCCATCAGTTCTTTATTTGATGGGTCCTCTCTGGCTTTAAGGCGGCCTAGTTGATCCTCGATTTCTATTAATTCCTCTGAAATATCGCCTGCGATTTCTTTGTTTTGCATCGTGCAAAGTGGGGATGTAATGTCGATTACCGAGGACCGGAGGAAGTGTCGCAACAGTTTGGGCTCTTTTGTCTTGAGCAAGGGGGAGTTCTTCTTTCGTTTTAGTTTTGGGGGCATCGGGTCAAGGTGGGTTAAACTCTTACGTTGACGCTTTTGTGATCATTTGCCATTCCACTGGTGCCTTAAAGCGGTGATCTTCTAGAGTAGCCGTCAACGTCCATGTCAAGATAGAATATTAGCGTTTGAGAGACTTAAAAAACACGTCTTTGTTGCCCAATTTCTCAGGGTGGAATTAGTAATTATTAAACTAGTATTAATTAGTGATGGGGCCGATACCAGCAATGTCTCATACAGTATGAGACCAGACCAAAACAATGAGGTTCCAGGATAACTCGGTACATGGGATAACTCAACACTGGATAACTGGGTACCGCGGAAAACTCGGTACACCGGATAACTGGGTACAGCGGAAAACTCGGTACAGGAAGATTCAGTACAAGATAACTGGGTACATCGGATAACTGGGTACAACGGAAAACTCGGTACAAGAAGATTCAGTACAAGATAACTGGGTACAACGAGTAAGTGGGAACAACGGATAAGTGGGCAAACCAGATAATAGGGTACACCACATTATATGAGTCATTGACTCTGAAGCATTATTGACCATATTTGGCGTGGCACCGTTCCATAAACTGTGGCAAAAAAATCCGGTGAAATGGTTAAATCTGACTAACTTCATAGTTAAATCTGACTAACTTCATAGTTAAATCTGACTAACTTCATAGTTAAATCTGACTAACTTCATAGTTAAATCTGACTAACTTCATAGCCATGGAAACCTATACCTTAAAACCTCTTGATAATACTTCAAGGACTTGGCGTGTTTATCACATCAATAATCGAGCCAAAATCTAAAGGATACATTTTTAATGCTTTCAAAAACGTTTTGAGAAAAGCAATTTAACACAGTTGCCTTCAGTTTATGTCAAACAATCTTTTTCTAACACCCATCATCCTGACACTCACTTTTCTATTTATACCAGTTATCCTGTTTATGCAGTCATCCAATGCACCGTTATCCGGTGTACCCGGTTTTCTTGTACTGAATCTTCCTGTACCGAGTTTTCCGTTGTACCCAGTTATCCGGTGTACCCAGTTTTCTTGTACTGAATCTTCCTTTACCGAGTTTTCCGTTGTACCCAGTTATCCGGTGTACCGAGTTTTCCGCGGTACCCAGTTATCCAGTGTTGAGTTATCCCATGTACCGAGTTATCCTGGAACCAAAACAATGAAAGTCTCGCTGGTCTTGATTCCGACTTGAGACCAACTGAGAAATACGAAGTGTTGCCAAAATTGCTCAAATTGGGTTTTGCTTTTTTCTATGGTGTTTGATCTGTTTGAATTTGAAGGCTCCATATATCCAGATTCATTTTTCCGTTGTTTTAAATTCAAACAAACTCAATTTCAAAGAAAGGAACATCTCGTCGATTCCACAACTTAGCATAACATGTTGGCTTCAGCGTTTTGAAGAAAAATACCTGAAGGACCGCTGAAAGTGTGACGTGAAATCTTATTTATTGACACAAAAAATTGCGTTTAATCCCCAAATTGCCGGAGAATATTTCATTTAAC
Source organism: Tigriopus japonicus (assembly GCA_010645155.1). Taxonomy (NCBI): domain Eukaryota; kingdom Metazoa; phylum Arthropoda; class Copepoda; order Harpacticoida; family Harpacticidae; genus Tigriopus; species Tigriopus japonicus. Next base: position 93,615 of record JAAGOF010000134.1, read on the forward strand.
GATTGCTTATGTTATTACGTTGCAATTCAAGATTTTATGTAACTAATTAGTGCACAGTTATTATTTGAAATTTCCATTTGCTAATCCCCATCAACATTGAAATCAGGTGGCAAATCACGAAATTGTTAACAGAGTCTAGTCAATCTGGCTAAGAAGCGTGACTAGCAGCAAAGATTTGAATATTTTTTGTATTTGTATTTGTTCAAGCCACTCCAACACCATAAGTGGTAAATGAGGAGTATTGGCGGACAGGATTATGGAATGTAAAGAAAAAAAAATATAGATAAAAAAACAAAAGAGAAACCACAATTAAAGTGTGGGTGCATTCACGTCACTCAAATTCCTGAAGGTCGAAATAACCTACTAAGGCACGTTTGAAGCTTGATATTGATGCCGACAGTCTAGTTTCATGATCGAGGTCATTCCAAAGTTTTACAGATCGGACAAAGAAGGAATCCTGTCTGACCTTGAACTTCGCCGGTGGCTGCCACAATAGTCCTCTTTTTGTCGCTCTTGAATCACGCATAGATTTATCTTCAAGGAGGTAAAAGCACGGCTCGTTATTCCCCAATGAATTCAACTCCACAAATCCATTTATGAGTTTAAATGTCCATATTAGATCTGATCTCATCTGCCTTTGTTGTGCACTGTGGATTTTTAACCTCTTCAACCGGTCACCATAGCTCAGTTTGTCACATCCCTGCAGCCTTTTTGTGAATCTTCTCTGGATTGATTCGATCTTGGCAGAGTCTTTTTTTAAAGTTGGGCAGCATACTGGAGTTGCGTATTCTAATGTTGGTCGTACGAATACATTGAACGCTCTCATCAGTAGTTCTGGATTACGGGAAGTGAAATGGTGAAGAATCATGCCAGCATTCCGGTTTGCTTTCACACATACCGACGCTAAATGATCGGAAAAGCTCAATCGATCGTCTATCACTGCTCCCAAATCCTTGTGAACTTTCACAATGTCTAGAGTTTTGTCCCCCATTTTGTAGTTGCAAGGTAGGTTGGAAGATCCAAATCTTTGTGCCACACATTTGGAATAATTGAATTCCATTCCACATTCCGATGCCCATTCAAGCAAGTCATCCAGACCATGTTGTAGAATGGCTACATCATTTTCGTCAGCAATGTGACGCGACACTTTACAGTCGTCCGCAAATAACCGAGTGGTAACATCGTTCCTCACAGCCATGTTGTTAACAAACATTATGAATAGTATTGGACCCAGCACACTGCCCTGAGGCACGCCTGAAGTTACATTTTTCCATGTGGTATTGATTCCGTACTTGCTCACTCTCTGCTTTCGCTCTGATAACCAGGAAGAAATCCACTCAAGGATATGCCCGCACAAGCTGCACTCAAGCAGTTTTTGGACTAGAGCTCGATGAGGCACTTTGTCGAATGCCTTGGCCATGTCCAGGTGAATTGTATCGACACTTTCTCTTTGTTCAATAGCCCTTGCAATATCATCACAATGTTCCAATAGGTTGGTCACGCACGATTTCCCACTTCTAAAACCGTGTTGGTTTTTGTGAATGATGGAATTCTCTTCCAAGAACTGAACGATCCTATTCTTCAAGAGGCGTTCCATAGTTTTGCACACAATTGAGGTCAAAGAAATAGGACGGTAATTTTGGGGATCTCTTCGGTCTCCTTTTTTCGAGATTGGAATCACATTGGCACATCGCCAATCCGATGGTACCTCCCCCGTGAGTAAAGATTTGTTAAAAATCAGCGCTAAAGGCAGCGAAACAACGCCACGAAGTGATTTCAAGACCCGTTGTGGGATTCCATCTGGGCCACTTGTCATGGAGGTTTTCATCTTTTGGAGGTTCTGATGAACTTCATTTACAGAGAAAGTTGCGAATCCAAGTCTTGGCCCCTCATATCTTACCCCTAAAGGTGGGGCTTTTGTACTTCCGGTTACCGGTAATGCATATACACTCGAAAACCTTTCATTGAGTATCCGCAAGACTTGGGGAATCTCCCGCACTAGGATTCCACGCGAATCCAGTAACGGACCGACCGTTTCTTTAGTTTTTCTCCTGCTGTTAATGTATCCAAAAAAGCTCTTCATACTTCCTTCTTTCATAAGGTTTTCTTCGTGATTTTCCTTGGATTGTTTTGTAATTTTTTTTAGGTATATCATTTTATTAGGAATATCAAAGGAACCATATTGAAACAGACCATTTTTGTTAAAAAAAAGTTACTTGATACGGCGTCAAGCAAGGTCATGGTCTCCATGCATATTAGAAATACCTCAAGAGAGAGTTAGATTTCGATTGCACGCGTTAACAAAATTGTTAAACACGAATAGGTTCAATCAGTGGCGGGCACCTTTTGTAGCTGTCATTTCGTTCGTAAGACTTCACCCCGTATCAAAATAAAGATAAAATGAAACGGAAACTACATCGAAGTTATCAAAGCTTATTCGTCCCATAGCTCTGTCCCCTATTTTCTAACGTTGATTTCTAATTAGGTTGTTGTAAGATTTTAAGGTTTCTTTGTCTTTAAAGTTTTTAGACTGTCTCCCTGTTGATTTTGGTCTCAAATTGCTGTATTCTTTGACCCCTGGCTATGGAATCCAATCAGATTCGAGAACGTCATGGTTTGTTGTGAATAACGAGACTTGCATTGGTCATTTACTTGGATCAATTATAATCACTAGATAGCGTGCAAGCTTTAGTCTGGCTGATTTGACAAGCGGGGCAGAATGCGTTGATTTCATGAGGAAAATGTCTCCCTCACAACTGTTGAGCGGACAGTTAGTGTGACCAAACATGCGAGTCAAGACCAACTTTTCAAAACTCGTTCTTGAAGCTACAAGTCAGTTTTTGTCCATAAATGCATTGGATTACGCTACATAACGCAAAAGCTTAAATTTGTATTCTTCCCACCAATGACTTATTGAATGTTTAGTACTGATGGGACGAGCCGGGCTTTTTGAGGCTTGAAGCCAGTAGATGCCAGGCTTGTTTCAAGCCTTCAGGAAGTCGGAATCAAGCCGGCATCAAGCATTTCATCTCGAAGAACAACTTCAAAAGAGCAGGAAAAGTGCCCAAAATGAGCTCCCCCATAATTTTCTAAACTAATGCATTCTAGTATTTTTATTGTTCTAATGCTACTTGAAATGCAATTTGGAATCCAAATCATTTCTTGTATGCAAGGTAATGCAAAGGGTCCGTTTAAATTGATCCCCATCCAATTTTTTAAATTTTTCCATAAGCCACACTTAAACGTGACATTTAGAAGGTTGCTAAAGAATATCCGGAGTATAATATGAACGTTTCTCATTATGCTACACATTTTATCAATTTCCGCATCAAATGAATTGTAACTTTCAATGAACCGAGAAAAATATCAGCGGAGACCTTGCGTTGCCAGACCCATCTTGCGTCGATTTCCAACAGGGTTGCCAGGACATAATCTTTGATGCCACAATTGGCCACATGTCAACTCTGTTTATATGATGGCTTTCAGTTTTTCGAAAAGGCTCATTTCTCAAAAATGGGTGCCATTTAAGCTAAATCATACCACTCAAAAGAAGATAATCGTCAAGGAAAAGGACTTGAGATTTTGCCAAAAACTGTCATCGTATATCTCGCCCTGGCAACCATGCTGGAAATCTACGTTAGATGGGTCTGGCGACGCAAGGTCTTTGCTGCTGTTTTTCTCGGTTCATTTCAGGTCCTTTTTGTAACAGCATATTTCACTTGTAATCGAAATCTGCTTGCATTTGCAAGTTAGTTAAAAAGGAAAATAAGCTTGAAGGATTCAAGAAAAAATGATGCTTAGATTCTAAAGAAAGTAACAAGCAGGTTTTGAATCGTCATAACTCTACCATCTTATTTAAATGAGGGTATATAAAGGAGTAAATTACTGTTCTGCAATTTTGTTTCAGTTTATACTTTTTTTTAACTGAACACACACATTGAAAGAGATTTTTATCCTCTTTCATGTACAGCATTTGATAGAGTCAAAATAAATCTAGTTTTGTAATTGTTTATTTCAATTTTTGTGTAAAACATCAAATAATAATGAACAATTTTAAATAATGATAAAATAATTGGCCAACAACTTTCTTATTGCTTCTACAGTGTTTTAAAGCAAAAAACTGAATTGACTTTGAAGGCTAACATCTCATGTATTATTCAAGACATCAAGGTTTTTTCCTTGTACCTGAAAGAGTCTAGGTTTAGCTTTCAAAAAAACTACAACTAAAGTGAGAGCTTTCTTTTGTTTTTAAAACGACGGCAAAAAGGTTGAGTATCAGTTCTGCTCCACGCACTTTGGTGGATTCCTGGAGATCATGACCATCTCTCATATTACCATGGTCTACGACACCAAGAAGAAGCCTGAGTCCGTGGACAGCTTGAAGACAAAGCCTGGGAGTGGCAGCCACAACAAGATTGTCATGGGCAACCTTCTAATCAAAAGCAAGAGGATACTGCCATTCTAATTTGCTAATCACCTCACAGTGGGGACAAAAGAGTACTTAGAGGTCATAAAACAGATAGCAAAGCCTTGGTTGATGCCACATATCCAGATGGCAACTATTGATGGCAACAAACACGTGTGAAGGCGAGGCAAGGGCAAGGATTTTTTGGTTTTTTGCTTCCACACACTGTATGTTGGAGAATTTCATCGTGACACTGATAATTAAATTGAATCTTTATTGAAACCCTTGGTCATGTCATGGTCTATAAAATGAATTAAAGGAAATACAATTGTACGTTCATCTGTATGGAAAAAGTGAAAAGTCAATTGGTAAATAACAACCCCAGAATGGGCCCCACAACATTATTACAATTATTGTAAAAAATATCCAATGAGACAAATCTCGCAATAAACATTATAAAAAAATACAAGTGATGGACCAAAAGGGCTTTCAGCTGAAATTTCGGCCTTGGTTTCATTGACAATTGTAGAGAGGATAGATGGCACATTGCAAATTTTCCGCAGAATGAGCCCAAACAATCAGGTCATCTGGATACTGTACACATTGTATTTAATTGTGGGTTTTCTTCGGGAGGAGACACCTGCAAGGGGCCGCGAAAAAGGAGGGAGCCATGGCAGTCCATATCAAATAATTATGCACTCTGGAGCAGAGGGTCCAAAAGGAAACGTTGCATGACATGCAATGTCGAGAACTAGAAAATTTGAAAACAACGTTGTTGTGATTAGTGATGGGAGCCAAACAGGAGCTTGGGCAAGCGGTCCGGTACAGTACCTTGGACTTGCCGAAACTTGGGTCTACTTGGGTGCCTGTACAAGTATTTTTCCCACCTTACAGGTTTGCCAAATTTGCTAGGAATGAAGACTAAACCTTCGGCATCAGAATTTCAATTAACCAGAAAGTTTCAGCGAAATAGGGCCCATGCCCTTGTTAGGATGGATTTTTAGATGAAAATACACAATTCAAAGCTTTTGAGAATATTTCAAAAAAAAAAAAAAAAGAGTTGGCATCTTATATTTTTTTCTAGCAACTCTGAGTGACCGAGCTTGTTCCCAAGTGTGACTGTTAAATATCATTCTTGATTGGCCCGAAAAGTGTATTCATGTGTGGCTTAGAACTGAAACTAAAGAAAAAACATGGTTTTGCAAATGCTATCCAAATCAAAATATTTTTTGTTTCACTTCCACTGTTTATTGCTAAATTATTAAGGTCAAAAGATCATTGAAAATGCAACTTGACATTCTTTTCTTCTAAGTCACACTGCAAGCATCTGAAATCTTCTAAGAGCAACTGCCGGCAACTGCATCTTCCAATGTTCCTTGAGCTTGCCAAGTGTATTGGTGTATTGCCCAAGTAATGCTTGTCAACAACTTGTGCTTGGGGTGTCTGTGATGACTCATTACTTGCCCAAGTCACATCACTAGTTGTGATCAACAATAACAAAGAAAATTCAGGGTGATGCAAGTATCCCTGCTGTTCACCTTTTTAGCATCAGTAGAGCGAATAATTCCTATACACACACACACATTTGGTCTGATGATGGTTTGATTAAAGTTTAGAAAATGCATCAAATAAGGTATTCCCTTCAATTGTCCGCCAAAGCTTGGATGATATATTATTATTGATTTATTGCGATGTCAATTAGTCATCAATATGGTCACAAAAGTAAAAGCCGTGATATGGGTGGAGATGTTCCCCACATAACAAGCAAATACAGCTTTCCGTTGGGCTGGGATGGTATTCTGCTTTTGAGCACCTCATGTGATGGTTCGAATCCAGTATTTCCTTCATTTCCCTTCTCCGTTGTGCTGGGTCTAAAGGGATGCCTTTCAAAGTTTTACTTCTCCAGAAGTAAGTAGGTATGGAGGGTATTAGGTTTATCGAAGAAGGGATTGGGAGTTTGTTGAAGAGGTCAAGCCGGAGACCGGAAAAGCCATGCCCGAATTGAATAGCCGAGATGCCGTTGCTTGCAATATTCTGCAGCCAAAGACGGAGAGGATGTGATGAAGTGACAAAATAAGTGATAGAATTATTGGTAGAATAGGGGATTCCCAGATAACGTTTTAGATATTTTGAGAATACAGAGTCCGCTGCGTTCCAGGTATTTTGGGAAATGGGTGAAGTGATCAAAACACTTTGGGATTTCATCCCCCTGAGTAATCTCCTATAAAGGCCACCCGATTTTGAAAGTTGGAAGCCAAAATTTTAAGTCAGCATTCAATTTTAAGAGTCAAATTAGCCTATCTTACAAGTTTGAGTCGCTGGCTAAAATAGATAGTCTGCATTAAGCTTATAACTTTATGCAATTGGTTAGAAAAATGTTTAATATTGTAGAAAAAGACGTAGTATAAGCTGGGGTAAAAATGGCAGCACTAGAGATTTTCACCGTGGCATCAAGCCGGCATCAAGCTTCTAAGTCCTCATTTTTTTTGGTACCGTCTCAAGCTACTTGATTTCAGGGTGGCTAAAGTCCCATCACTAATGTTTAGGCAAAAAAGTTCCTAGTTGAAGTTTTCAAATCAATGGCATGGTCACCTGGTGAGGTCTTCGGTTCTTTCAAGAAAGTGACCACTAGCAATAACAATAAATGACCCAAAAACGTTACTGAATTCCACATTTGACTCATCACTTGCATGGTTGACATTTGCCTGGTCACATATTTCAAATGTTCCCGCACTTGTGTCCTCTCAACAGTTGGCGACCGGAGACACATTTTTAGGCTTACACGCGGTCTAGTATTAATAGAAGTCAATGGTCATTTATCAGGCAGAGAAGAAAGTGAAGTGGTCAATCAACCAGATTAAAATGCTAAAAGTACTAATCTACTAATTTGTTGACTTGAGCTGTGGTGTTCATCAGATTCCCAGATGTCCATAAATGAACGCATCTTGTGAAATTTCCTAAACTTGAGGGGAAAGTGTAATAATAACCATTTCAGGCAATTCACCTTAGGTGGTGAGATGTTTCCTGTTTCCAGTAACTTGAACTTCGCTATTTTGCGTGGAATAGCCAAATGTCAGTGATTGAGCATATGTGTAACTTACAAAATGATGGTGAACAGCCAATAGATAAAGATTTACGGAAAGCAATATGGTCGTCATTTGCTTGTGGGCGTGCAGCCATCACACCGTAAATCGAGACACTTTTTGGACTCACAGCCGTTGACGAGCAATTGCAGAACAATGGAGGAATATGACTTATTTTGCCAAAAAATAAGTATTATGCAAAGTGCTGTTTCACTCTCAGACATTATGTTTCATGTAACCTTGTGAAAATACAATGAATAAAGAACATTAATGTGTATTGTGGCGTGCTCGCTCATGAGCACTGCGTTGCTCACTACCCTTCCCCCATGCTATGTATATAAGCCCTTGTATGTCAGAATCATAGACCACGGAACTTCTGGACGGGTGACGGCCACGCAACCTTTTCCACAGACGTCATGTCGCTCAGGAAGCAACGTTATTTAATTCAGACTTATGTTAGATCTTAACAACTTAGTTTTCTTTTCTCTAGCTTATTTCCAGTCTCCACATCTCCCCTGTGAAGGATTTTCACAGTTTTGATACTGTTGTATTACTCATGCATGGATAGATAACTGAAAACATCAAATTTTAACATAGTTTTAACTTGACACAATCCAATTTGAATATATGTAAATATCCATTTAAATAATTCAGATAGGTGATACTTCATGAAATATTTGGTATACTTTAATGTCACATTGTACCTGTAAGCAATTGTTGATAATATATATATCTTGCACTTGATATGCCATACTTAAGTTTAATTTGTACCCCTTTGTACATTAATATGTCTCAACTGTACAAGCATTGAGGTAGCAAACTTAAAATCTGGCAACTGTCCCAAGAGATATCTAACCTCTTTCAATGTTCCCATTCCGGCATTTTTAATATCTTTTCAATATATTTTATTAAATTTCCTTATTTGTAGTTCTATACATTCAATGGATAATTCACTTTCTTTCATCCTCATGCCCATGTTAAGTTCCATATCATGGGTTTCTCATTAGATTCTCTCCTTTTAAAGGACTTCAAAAGCCTTAGGCTATAATTAATATAGCATTCGCACAGTTCCATTGTATACTTAAAAAGTTGGATTAGGCACTTTAGGCTCTTACTGCATGTAGAAAGGAAAGCACTACAAGAAACAGTATCAAATAAAAATTCTTTCTTTGGTGACTTTAACCACTGACCAAATGTATTTGTGTTGAAATTTTGGGCAAATATATGCCAAGACAAATATTCTGCTTTGAGCTTAAAAGATTCCCAGAATTATGCCTCACACAATGCAAACACTAAGATTTATCTTACTTGCTTGGTTCACTCACATTTAGAAAAAGTATATGAACGTTTGGTATGTGGCTGAATCACCAACAGAACAAGCCTTGCCATCGAGAAGAACTCACACCATGAACAATCTAGCAGTAGTTGAGTCTCGACCGATTCCCAAAATAACTCTGGGTGAGGAGGTACTTGTTTCACTAAAGGTGTTGCACTATCAAAGGTGGGTGTGCCATCAGCCATAGACGGTAGCACTACAACAGATGAAGGAGTATTGCCATGAGTCAAAAGATCTGAATGTGACTTTAAAAACACACTTACAAAGCACTGCACAGATGAATTTATCACATTTCATCATGATTCTTCAAGATGTTTCAAATGTTGTGAGTGAGAAAGAACTGGCAAAACAAACAAGGGTGACTGAAAATTGTAGGCTTTCTAAAATTGTGATTTGGATCTTGCAAAAATAAGTAAGGCTCAAGTCATTTCTTCAAATAATAGAAACCTGCTATGAGCTTATAAATAGCAAAAGGAACTTAATACTCAAATTATAAAGAGATTTTGTTTTGTCATAAGATAAAATCATGCTGTTTGCTGGTCAATGATCTCGTCACCTTTTGAATGGCAGATGTGGCCAATCCTGCCCAATGAGAATTGGCTTGGGTTGCCTGAATGACGCATACTTTGAGACAGGCATTTTTTCCGATGCGGTTTCAGATACGGTATTAAGGAATCCTTGGTCAGAATACAAACCAGTATCGAAGTACATCTACTCTACTCACTATACGTTGAGTGGCCTCGCGGCTACTCTTCGTGTGTCGAGTCTTTAAGTCAAGCTTTTTGTGGTATGAATGACTAGATGTTTATTGTCGTAGAGACATAGATATTTATAGGGGGTAATAGATGCATTGTCGGGAGGGGCATACTCGGGAGCAGGATACTACATCTCCCTCACGGGGGGGGGACATGAGAATTAAAATAAACATAAAAATATCACAGAAGATTTACATAGTTATCACAGATTTGACTAGAAAAATAAGTTTGACTAGAAATAAACTTGACTTCAGCAAGACTCGGTCGACCACGGCATCGGCTCGGTCGGCCACGCCTTCGTCCGGCAGTCACGGCATCGGCCTGATCGTGCAGCGGCCACGGCATCGGCTCGGTCGGCCACGCCATCGTCCGGCGGTCACGGCATCGTCCGGCGGTCACGGCATCGTCCGACGGTCACGGCATCGTTCGACGGTTACGGCATCGTCCGAAGGTCACGGCATCGTTCCATGTCTTGGCCGGGGCGCCAGACGGCCTGTCCGTTGCGTGTACGGGCCTTCCGCTGCATCCACAGGTGGATCGCTGCAACCACGGGCCTTCCATTGCACCACCATGACGTAGGCTGCATCCATGGCCATCCCGCTGCACCACGTCCACCCGCTGCATCCACGGCCCTCCCGCACGCAACACGGACCTACGTCTCCCCGACCAAGGGGAGGGAGAAGGGAGAGGTCCTTCCGCCAATACGGCGGCAACTACCGGCTGTGCCATGTGGTATGGCCGAGTGGTGTGAATGACTAGATGTTTATTGTCTTAGAGACATAGATATTTATAGGGGGTAATAGATGCATTGTCGGGAGGGGCATACTCGGGAGCAGGATACTACACTTTTTAACACGCACTCATTTCACTGTACATGATTTAATAAAATCATTCCTTGGCTTTGAATCCTTTTTGTTGTGGGTTTCAGGGTAAAATTATTAAGCAAGCCCAGTCCGGCTATCAAAGCCAGCCATGGAATCATACAATTTTCTCGATCGGCAACCTCCTGTCCAGGATCGTAACAGTTCTCCATCTGTACATGTGGATTAACGTCTAAAACAGGGGTCGGCAACCGGTGGGCCGCGGCCCAAATGTGGGCCCAAGGGTGGTAGTTGGTGGGCCCAGGAGCTATGGAGAAAGTCCAAAATAGTGGGCCTGAGAGCCATCCATAGTACTGTACTTGTGGGCCCAAAGCTCTTTGATCACTAATTTGTGGGCCCCAAAACCTACCACTGCCTGTTTGGTGGGCCCCAGACAACATGAATCAAATTTCGTGGGCCTTGACCCAAAAATGGTTGCCGACCCCTGGTCTAAAATGTTCTTCGAGAAAGATCAAGGAGGAGAAGCGAATGTAGGTCCTCTTTCCCTGTTGGAGAGTGCTAGCAATGACACCACATATCCTCACTTTTTTCCCACCATGACATTGAAGATGTTTCTTCAAGCCTCTTCTCTTGCTCGGACATTGAATGACTCAAAATTATAATTCAAGTACTCAAAGACTGCTGATGGTGAAACATCTCGACACATTTTCAGCCAAGATAAAAATCAAAATAGCACTGTGGATTATCTTCATCGTCATATTCACAAAAATATCAGACTTCATTTTATCTGATTTGTTCGACAGTTAATCAAAATTCTCTCGGGTTTTTTGTCTTCTTATTGGGATTCTTCTTTCTTCCTTTGAGTTCACTATTTGGAACAGGGTAAGCAGTGCACTTATGACAACAGTTTTAAGTACCAAGCGCAATCAACATCAGATTTCTAATTTCAATGGGAAAGTCTTCTTTTCCGCAACACATTTCTAAAAGTGGATAACTCGTCTTGTGTCTTGTTGGTAATTCACATGTGATGACGCTATTGATTCCGGTTCAGTGATTCTAGTACAAATAATACAAAAGGCGTAAGATTTCAATTTGTACCTTGGAAAAAGATTTAATATTTTTGTTCAATGGTCCTTGCAATCACAGTTCAAAGTAATTTTCCTGAGCATTTTACCTCAAAGAACTTGTTGCAAATAATTCATGATGCAAACGCCATGAATTTGGGCAACTTAGAAACCATATTGTAAAATATGGGAGCACTGAGACATGAACAATTCAGAAAATAAGGGTGTCCAGAATTGTGATGATTCTGGAGCAAATTCGTTAGGGAGACAGTCTAAAAACTTTAATGACAAAGAAAACTCAAAATCTTACAACTACCTAATTAGTTTTTGCCGGTAAAAAATAGCAGAAAGGTTGATAAGACGATCAGGCTTTGAGAATTTTGATGTAGTTTCCATTTCATTTGGTATCCATTTTTATACGGGATGACTTGATACCGTCTTGATGCCAGCTTCTGAGATGTATTTATTGATACCGGCATCAGTTGGTCTCATGTATTGGAAATACCGTCTCGTCCCATCACTAGTATTAATAAAAGTCAATGGTTTTCTTGCAGAGGAGGCATCCCAAGGGACCGGGGAAGGAGGAGGGTCCGTTAGGAGAGCGCCTCTGCAAGAAAACCAAACAACAAAGCAGCGTTGCCAGATATTTCAAAATCTGCTTAGTTTCTTTGTAAAAAATGGCAAATGCCCATTTACAGAAAACACTCACCTTACATTTTGAATATATTCCAGTTCCAGCAAAACAGAAATAAAAACGTCTGAAGATATTGCCCAAAGTAAAATTCTGTTTGTCTTTGTTATATTTGTTTGTTCCCCATTAGTACTCCAGCGTAAGAAAAGAAAATGCAAGCGATTACAATCTCCCATTTGCAGGGTTGGTCAGGGAGATTATCCCCTCCAAAAAGAGTCCCGTTTATCCTCCTTGGGATAAACGGGAATTTCCTTCAAGTAGTAAAAGGGATAAACGGGATTTTATTACTTTCCAAGCATTTTTTCTTACTCTTCAAGCATTTTTTCCTACCTCACAAGCATTTTTTTACGTTTTAAGCATTTCTTCCTTTTTTCTATAATTATTCACAAATTTCCTTAACACTATATTTCCCACAAAATCTCCCTTTTTTCAATTAAGTCCCACACAAAAATTATTTCCATAAGTACGGTTTAAACTAGTGATGGACCAAAAGGGCTCATAACCGAAACCAAAAGTTTCGGCCAAAAGAGGGCTTAACCGAAACCGAAACCAAAAGCAGCTGACCACAAAATTGTGTAAATGCAAAAATCCACCTTAAAAATTAAATTACTCATGTGTTCAATGTTGGGTAGGGCGTAGTTTTGGAAAAATTGGGAAACTTGAATTTCAGTTGTTTTTGAATGAAATTTTGTTGACTTTGTTGTCAAACTCCGTCCTTTATAGTAAATGTCTGCTTTCGGTTTTGGTAGGCATAACCGAAACCGAAACCGAAATTTCGGCCGAAAGCGCTTTCGATCCATCACTAGTTTAAACCTTTATAAAATTATTAATATTAAATTTATTTTAAAAATCTAGGTTTTTAGCTTTTATTTGCTTGTGTTTTTGAAGTTAAAACGCAACTTCGGAGCTGCAATCTGATAAAGGCAGTCCGCGCAGTAGGAATATTGCAGGGTTAGTTGGTGGACTATCTCAACAATAAAGCATCGCGTTTATTGGGACTAACGGGATTTTCCTCCAGGGAATAACGGGGATAAAGAGGATTTCCCTCCTTTTTCAAACATTTTTTTCTAATTTCTAGAAATAAATTCATTTTTTGTGTCTTTGTATTACATTTACTGAGCATGAAATTTTCTGACTTCGATAATCTTTGACTTTGGAAGATTTCTTCAAGTACATTACATCTCATCAAGTACCGTCAATTGTGGGCTTTTTGTAACATATTTTTATTAATTTAATAATATATGACAATTATTTCTGTTACATATTCTGTAAAATATTGCAAATATATTTCATTAATATTTGTATTAAGCCTTTAGTTTGATCGGCTCCTTTCAGGGATGCCAAAAATTATTCAAACCTGTCAAAATCGGAACAAAATTGGCTTTATTTCATTTATCCACCGCTGCATCCCGTTTATCCCCCTATTTTTCCCGGTTTTCCCCCGTTTATCCCGTTTATCCCCGGGTAAAGGGGATAAATCGAAAAAGTTGATCCCCCGACCAACCCTGCCCATTCGTCCGTTTTCCTAATTTTTTGTGTGGGAGCAAATGTGGCGACAATTGCCGTCAAACACCAGGCAACCCTGCAGTGACGCTGATTGCAGCTGAACTTTTCAGTCTAGGCCGTCTAGGCGTGTACAAGAGAGTGCATTAGTTCCTTATAACATTTCTTGGGCTTTTATTGGCTCCCTGGTCTGTCTTTAATCATCAGAACATGTCCCAGCAGCACCTTGAATCCAAAATTGCCAAGCTTGAGGATGAGTTAAAGGCGGAGAGGAAAGCAAGAAAGAAAGAGAAAAAGGCAAAGGAGTCAGCCATTGCCTGGGCCCTTATGGAAATGAAGGAGAAAGAGAAGACAAGGAAAATGGCCATCAATATCCTAGCCAGTCATGGGGTCAGGGTTTCGCCAGGAGCATGAGAACCCTTAACCTTCATGACCACCAATCTGCCAATGACCTTGAATTCTGCCTCTACCTTGGGCCTCACAGCTGCCCCATCCTCCGGTTCTTTCACTGGCCTGCCAGCCACCTCATTATCCATCTTTACCTCTGCCCTGTCAACCTCCGTGTCTTCCTCTTCTCTGTCAACTGGCCCAGCCTCCACTTCCACTGCCCCAGCCTCCACTACAGCCTCCACTTCCTCTGCCCCAGCCTCCACTACAGCCTCCACTTCCACTGCCCCAGCCTCCACTACAGCCTCCACTTCCACTGCCCCAGCCTCCACTACAGCCTCCACTTCCACTGCCCCAGCCTCCACTACAGCCTCCACTTCCACTGCCCCAGCCTCCACTACAGCCTCCACTTCCACTGCCCCAGCCTCCACTACAGCCTCCACTTCCACTGCCCCAGCCTCCACTACAGCCTCCACTTCCACTGCCCCAGCCTCCACTACAGCCTCCACTTCCACTGCCCCAGCCTCCACTACAGCCTCCACTTCCACTGCCCCAGCCTCCACTACAGCCTCCACTTCCACTGCCCCAGCCTCCACTACAGCCTCCACTTCCACTGCCCCAGCCTCCACTACAGCCTCCACTTCCACTGCCCCCATTACTGTCTCAATGTCTAGCTCTGCCTCTGCATTTGCCCTGTCAAACGCTCCAAACTCCTCCTCTATCCCTGAACAGTGGTCACCAGAGTCGTTTGACCTGAGTTATTTTCATTTTTGAAATGAGAAGAAAATAGAAAATGACGAAAAATGGATCTAAACATGTTTTAAACTATATTCCTTCAAATCTACTCGGATACTAAATTTACTAGAAATTGAAACTAGTGATGGACCAAAGCCGCTTTTTTGTTTCAGTTTCACTTATACCTACCAAAACCTAAACCAGGCATGCATTTTAAAGACTGCAATTTCACACCAAAGTAAATATTTCTTGGTTCTAAAGCTTCACAACTTCTTTTCCCACTTTTTTAATTTGTAATCACTGGGGACAGGAAGTTTAGACGAATAAAATTGTCAAATAAAACGAAAAAAGACGAAAAGAATTGCCTGTTTAGGCAGAAAAAGACGACGAATAGAATTGCCTGATTAGACAGAAAAAACGAATAAATTTGATCGATTAACCGAAAAAAGACGAACAAAAGTTCCCTTAAGACAAAAAAAAAGACTTGTTTATAAGATGTAAAAATCGAAGAAAATTCCCAAAAAGGCTAATGAAACTGTTCTATACGGAGGTTAACTCAACAGCTGACCTCCCTCTTTTTGAGCGTTTGGCCCGAGTAGCCTGGTACTGTACATCGAGTGAACTCATTTCTATGAACGGAGAGTTTTTGCTTCAAATCCTCGGTAATTAACGTGATAGGGGTAAAAAAGCAAGAAAACACCCCATTGAAAACATCTGAAGGCTTCGTGTCAAGTTCCAGAACAATCAAGCGAAGAAGGATGGAGTGGAAATAGGATTCTGCACATTATTGAACGAGTGATTTCACCAAACTCAAAAAAAATAATTCAAAATTCATCTTTTTACTCATTCTTTATTTTCATTCAGTAGATCACTCACATAATATAGCTCGCAAGTTTCCTCAAGTCGTAGAGACAAAGTGTGTGTTTTGTACCAGTTTGTCTCTCGAAATAAATTAAAACGGAAGGATCTCTCCGCGATCTGGCCATGGACGAGATTTTTAAATCCTTGAGCGTAGAGGCCAAGCGTTGTCTTGAGCTTGTACTGCAGGGTAAAGACTGCAGTAAGATAAACAAACCTTATATAATAGAAGCTCTCAAAACTTGGGTTGGGGGCACAAAATCCCTGATTCTGACGGACTCTAGCATCATTTACGAAATGACAAGTTCACCGGTCGACAAAAAAACGAGTGAAAATCCTTTGACAAGTTCAAACACGAACGCAGACCTTGATATTAATGACCCGACAAAT
>JAAGOF010000162.1:7367-33174 GCA_010645155.1 Tigriopus japonicus
AAATGAAGAAAAATATATATATGATATGATTTTTCCAAAATTAGATCTCCCATAATAAACTCGCTATTACCCGAGAAGCTTGATCAACCAATACTCTATTTGAGTTTTGCACGTTATTTTGCCCATCTTTTCAGTTCCCATGTTCCATTTTAATTTTTGGACCACAAATTCAAAGTATGTTCGTCATCTGAGAGTATTTTCATGCATTAGAAATCAAGAAAACTACATGATATGATTTTTCCAAAATTCGTTCTCCCATAAAAAACTTTCTATTACCCGAGAAGCTTGATCAACCAATTTAATAGTTGAGTTTTGCTCGTTATTTTGCCTATCTTTTCTGTTCCCATATTCCATTTTAATTTTTTGACCACAAATTCAATGTCTGTTCGTCGTCTGAGAGTGATCTCAATTGAACAAAATGAGGAAAAATACATGATATGATTTTTCCAAAATTCGATCTCCCATAATAAACTCGCTATTACCCGAGAAGCTTGTTAAACCAATACTCTATTTGAGTTTTGCTCGTTATTTTGCCTATCTTTTCTGTTCCCATGTTCCATTCTAATTTTTGGACCACAAATTCACTGTCAGTTCATCGTCTGAGAGTGATCTCAATTGAACAAAATAAAGAAAAATACATGATATGATTTTTCCAAATGTCAATCTACCATAATGATCTTGCTATTAACCGAAAAGCATGATCAACCAATACTATATTTTGAGTTTTGCTCGTTATTTTGCCTATCTTTTCTGTTCCCATGTTCCATTTTAATTTTTGGACCACCAATTCAATGTCTGTTCGTCGTCTGAGAGTGATCTCAATTGAACAAAATGAAGAAAAATATATGATATGAATTTTCCAAAATTAGATCTCCCATAATAAACTCGCTATTACCCGAGAAGCTTGATCAACCACTACTATATTTGAGTTTTGCTCGTTATTTTACCTATCTTTTCAGTTCCCATGTTCCATTTTAATATTTGGACCACAAATTCAATGTCTGTTCGTCGTCTGAGAGTGATCTCAATTGAACAAAATGAAGAAAAATATATGATATGATTTTTCCAAAATTAGATCTCCCATAATAAACTCGCTATTACCCGAGAAGCTTGATCAACCAATACTCTATTTAAGTTTTGCACGTAATTTTGCCCATCTTTTCAGTTCCCATGCTCCATTTTAATTTTTGGACCACAAATTCAAAGTATGTTCGTCATCTGAGAGTATTTTCATGCATTAGAAATCAAGAAAACTACATTATATGATTTTTCCAAAATTCGTTCTCCCATAAAAAACTTGCTATTACCCGAGAAGCTTGATCAACCAATACTCTATTTGAGTTTTGCTCGTTATTTTCCTATCTTTTTAGTTCCCATATTCCATTTTAATATTTGGACCACAAATTCAATGTCTGTTCGTCGTCTGAGAGTGATCTCAATTGAACAAAATGAAGAAAAATATATGATATTATTTTTCCAAAATTAGATCTCCCATAATAAACTCGCTAATAACCGAAAAGCTTGGTCAACCAATACTATATTTGAGTTTTGCTCGTTATTTTGCCTATCTTTTCTGTTCCCATGTTCCATTTTAATTTTTTTGACCACAAATTTTAAGTATGTTCGTCGTCTGAGAGTGATCTCAATTAAACAAAATGAAGAAAAATACATAATATGATTTTTCCAAAATTGGATCTCCCATAATATACTCGCTATTACCCGAGAAGCTTGATCAATCAATACTATATTTGAGTTTTGCTCGTTATTTTGCCTATCTTTTCAGTTCCCATGTTCAATTTTAATTTTTGGACCACAAATTCAAAGTATGTTCGTCATCTGAGAGTATTTTCATGCATTAGAAATCAAGAAAACTACATGATATAATTTTTCCAAAATTCGATCTCCCATAATAAACTCGCTATTACCCGAAAAGCTTGATCAACCAATACTCTATTTGAGTTTTGCTCGTTATTTTGCCTATCTTTTCTGTTTCCATGTTTCATTTTAATTTTTAGACCACAAATTCAATGTCTGTTCGTCGTCTGAGAGTGATCTCAATTGAACAAAATGAGGAAAACTACTTGATATGATTTTTTCAAAATTCGATCTCCCATAATAAACTCGCTATTACCCGAGAAGCTTGATCAACCACTACTATATTTGAGTTTTGCTCGTTATTTTGCCTTTCTTTTCTGTTCCCATGGTCCATTTTATTTTTTGGACCTCAAATTCAAAGTCTGTTCTTCGTCTGAGAGTGATCTCAATTGAACAAAATGAGGAAAACTACATGATATGATTTTTTCAAAATTCGATCTCCCATAATAAATTCTCTATTACCCGAGAAGCTAGATCAACCACTACTATATTTGAGTTTTGCTCGTTATTTTGCCTATCTTTTCTGTTCCCATGTTCCATTTTAATTTTTGGACCACAAATTCAATGTCTGTTCGTCATCTGAGAGTATTTTCATGCATTAGAAATCAAGAAAACTACATGATATAATTTTTCCAAAATTCGATCTCCCATAATAAACTCGCTATTACCCGAAAAGCTTGATCAACCAATACTCTATTTGAGTTTTGCTCGTTATTTTGCCTATCTTTTCTGTTTCCATGTTTCATTTTAATTTTTAGACCACAAATTCAATGTCTGTTCGTCGTCTGAGAGTGATCTCAATTGAACAAAATGAGGAAAACTACATGATATGATCTTTCCAAAATTCGATCTCCCATAATAAACTCGCTATTACCCGAGAAGCTTGATCAACCAATACTATATTTGAGTTTTGCTCGTTATTTTGCCTATCTTTTCTGTTTCCATGTTCCATTTTATTTTTTGACCACAAATTCAATGTTTGTTCGTCGTCTGAAAGTAATTCAATTGAACAAAATCAAAAAAAAATCATAATATGATTTTTCCAAAATTCAATCTCCCATAATGAACTCGCTATTACCCGGGAAGCTTGATCAACCAATTCTATATTTGAGTTTTGCTCGATATTTTACCTATCTTTTCTGTTTCCATATTCCATTTTATTTTTTGATTACAAATTCAATATCTGTTGTTTGAAAGTGATTTCAATTGAACAAAATCAATAAAAATCCATGATATGAATTTTCCAAAATTCGATCTCCCATAATGAACCCGTTATTACCCGAGAAGCTTGATCAACCAATACTATATTTAAGGTTTTGCTCGTTGTTTTGCGTATCTTATCTGTTCCCATGTTCCATTCTAATTTTTGGCCCTCAAATTCAATGTCAGTTCGTCGTCTGAGAGTGATCTCAATTGAACAAAATCAAGATAAATGCATGATATGATTTTTCCAAAATTCGATCTCCCAAACTGAACCCGTTGAACCCCCGAGAAGCTTGATCAACCAATACTATATTGGAGTTTTGCTCGTTATTTTGCCTATCTTTTCTGTTCCCATGTTCCATTCTAATTGTTGGACCTCAAATTCAATATCAGTTCGTCGTCTGAGAGTGATCTCAATAGAACAAAATCAATAAAAATGCATGATATGATTTTTCCAAAAGTCAATCTCCCATAATGAACTCCCTTTTAACCGAAAAGCTTGATCAACCAATACTATATTTGAGTTTTGCTTGTTATTTTGCCTATCTTTTCTGTTGCCATGTTCCATTCTAATTTTTGGACCACAAATTCAATGTCAGTTCATCGTCTGAGAGTGATCTCAATTGAACAAAATCAATAAAAATGCATGATATGATTTTTCCAAAATTCGATTTCCCATAATAAACTCGCTACTTCCCGAGAAACTTGATCAACCAATGCTATATTTGAGTTTTGCTCGTTATTTTGCCTTTCTTTTCTGTTGCCATGTTCCATTTTAATTTTTGGGCCACAAAGTTGGACGTTGGATATGTCGAAAATTTGGGTAAGGGTGAGAGATGGTTACTTTCAGTCAACGTTAGGTCCATCATTGCAAATAGGTTTAAAATCGACGAATGTATCCAAAAGCAAAAACCGGTCTTGGTAGCATTGCAAGAGGTATGGCAGGTTGAAAACATTTCTCTGGTTTTTGATGATTACAATCTGGAATGTTTAACACGTAAACGAAAGAGAGGTGGAGGCGTAGGTTTTCTAGTGCACAAGTCTTTCTCTTACAACAATCGCCCTGAGCTTTGCCACATGGGGGAAGACAGTGAGATTATTGGGATTGAAGGGGGAAACTTCTTCTTCCTTTCAACTTATTTGCCTCCAAATGCTAATGTAGCCAATGCGATTTATAATCTCCGCGAAATTGTCTGCTTGTGTGAATCTAAACCTTTGTTCATATGTGGCGATTTCAATATTGATTTTCTCAAAGACTCAAATAAGTCTAACAAATTTAATGATTTCATCCTTCAACAAGAGCTAGTGCCCATCATCACGAAGCCCACACGAATTACCCCTAACTCCAGAACTCAAATCGACAACATTTACACAAACAGGAGATTCAAAACTAAGTGCGGTATCCTTCTTTGCGATATCAGTGACCACCTTGCTCCGTTTGTTAGTCTTGGTGAAAGCTCGGAACTAATCGGAAACAATGAGACTAGGTTTCGAAGGAAAACATACCCCAAAAACTTGAAAGAGTTACGTAAAAAACTTCTAGATACCAAATGGGAGTTTTGCGAAAGCGATCCCGAGGGCTCCTTTCAAAATTTTAAAACACAACTTGAGACTGCTTTCAACGAGTCATGTCCCCTGATAAGAGACAAAATAAAAAACGCTACTCATTCGGAAAATTCCTGGATGACGACGGGTCTGCTTAGGTCTAGAAAGGTAAAACAAAAACTATATTCTAAGTACATAAAACAGCCAACAACTGAAAATCGCAAACTCTTCACCCAATATTCAAATATGTATTACAAATTGATCAAGGCAATTAAAGCAAAATTTTGGGGGGATTTCTTTGATAGAAACCAATTAAATTCAAAGACGACCTGGAATGGTGTAAAAAAGTTGTTGGGATAAAACACGGAGCACGAGCATGCTCCAAAGCAAGTAAAAAATGGAAATGTGTTAATAACTGACAAGCAAAAAATGGCAACAGCTTTCAATGAGTATTTCAGCACCATTGGTAGAAAATTAAGCGACCAATTGGGTGAGGAATTGGACCAGAACGCGTTTTTAAAGTACATTCCCGTTAAACCTGACCAACGGTCATACTACTTCAGAGTTGTAGATCGAAGGGAAGTTTTAAAGGTGATAAACAAATTAGCGAACAAGAGAAGTTACGGTCTAGATGGCATTTCTAACACTGTCTTAAAAGAAATCAAATTTCAAATTGCAGGCCCGTTAGCCCAATTGATTAATATATCCCTAATAACTGGCTACACTCCACCCGATTGGAAAATGGCCAAAGTCCTGCCCCTTTTCAAAGATGGGGACAGAGATGAGATGACAAATTATCGGCCAATTAGTATTTTGTGTTCGCTTTCAAAGATTCTAGAAAAGATAGTATACCACCAAATATTCACCCCATTCTCTGACGATCACTTAACTGAAGTCCAGTTTGGGTTTAGACCGAACCACTCGACCATGCATGCGGTGCACAATTTTCTACAGAATATAGCAGCTAATGATAGTGGGAGGTACTCTATAGGGATTTTCGTTGACCTTAAAAAAGCTTTTGATACTGTAAACCATGAGATATTGTTGGCCAAATTATCAAGGTATGGTTTCAGTTCCAATGTTACTACATGGATAAGCAATTATTTAACGAACCGTCGACAAATGGTGGAAATAGGGGACGTTCGGTCCAAAATGTCGAATGTGACTTGCGGGATTCCCCAAGGGAGCATACTTGGCCCTTTGCTATTTCTAATTTATATTAACGATTTGCCCCATGTTACTGGTTTTAGAGTCACAATGTTCGCCGATGATACTACGTTGCAACACTCAAGTGCGGATCTGAAAGATCTGGAAGAACAATGCTCTTTATGGTTAGACAAACTAGTAAATTACTTTAGAGGAAATAAACTTACTTTAAATCATGACAAACCTAAAATGATGTTATTTAGCCCCAGGAGCTTAAAGGATGACATAATAATCAAAATGAACGATATTCCAATTCAACAAGTAGGAACAGCCTGGGAAGAAAAAAGCGTAAAATTTCTGGGCTTAAACCTAGACGCACAACTCAACTTCAAGGAGCATATTCGTATAGTTGGCCGTAACGTTAGGAAGATACTCTACACTCTCTTTCTGGCAAAACGCTCAATTCCATCTAAACTAAAATATATTCTGTATAATTCACTCGTAAAAAGCAGACTAAATTATGGGATAGAATACTTTATGGGATCTCCTTCGATTAAAGATCTATTTATTTTACAAAAGCAAGCAATCAGATGGATGGTGGGAGCGAAATTTCGAGCACATACAAACGAGATATTTAAAAAATGGGGCATCTTACATTTAAAACACATGGGAGAGTTGAATCGACTAATTTTCTTATTTGGGTGTATTAATGGCAAAGTGCCGCATGGCATAAACCAGTATTGCCACAAAGATAGAAGGGGAGGGCTAAAATCGTTTTCCCTACCATTACTTCGATCCAATTGGTACCAACGACTGCCTGGATATTCATTCGCAAAAACATGGAATGATTTTTTTGAGAAAAACAAACTACAAGTCGATTTTAACACCAATACAAAAGGATGGACTTCTCGCGTGGCTGAGGTAATTATCTCTGACTACTCAACCCAATGTAGGGAGACTGATTGTTTCTCTTGCAAGCAATTGAGATGAAGGGCCCACTTCCATTGAGATCTGGTGAGGGGTGCTCCTGTGGCAAATAGGGGAAATCCAACCCTAAAAACTCCGTCCATGACTCATGGTTTTGTGAAGGTTTCCCTGAAAAAAAACCTCAAGGTTTATGGGAAACCTGGGGATTGGTGCCAACCAAACTTTTGTTCTAATACACAAATCCCCGAAAAAGTCAATGTCTGTTCATCGTCCGAGATTGATCTAAATTGAACAAAATCAAAAAAATACATGAAATGATTTTTCCAAAATTCGATCTCCCATAGTTAAGTGGCTATTACCCGGGAATTTTGATCAACCAACATTGTGTTTGAGTTTTGCTCGTTATTTTGTCTATCTTTTCTTTTCCCATGTTAAATTTTAATTTTTGGACCACAAATTCAATGTTAGTTCGTCGTCTGAGAGGGATTTCAATTGAATAAAATTAGAAAAAATACATGATATGATTTTTCCAAAATTCGATCTCCCATAATAAACTTGCTATTACCCGAGAAGCTTGATCAACCAATACAATATTTGAGTTTTGCTCGTTATTTTCCCTATCTTTTTTGTTCCCATGTTCCATTTTCATTTTTGGACCACAAATTCAATATCTGTTTGTCGTCTGAGAGTGATTTCGATTGAATAAAATTAGAAAAAATACATGATATGATTTTTCCAAAATTCGAACTCCCATAATAAACTCGCTATTACCCGGAAACATGTTTTGAGCAGTTTTTTAACCAAAATCCTGTAAATTTTTAAAAAGAAAAGTATCATAGCTTTTAAATGATAAAAGAATAACTAAGGAGCAAAATGGTTCTTAAATGTATTTTTCAAAAATCGAGTATCATATAAAAATCAATAAAATTTTCGAGGTTACGAATACTTTTGCTCCCGACTGTAATAAAAAAGACGTCGGGCTCGTTCATAAGTCCGGGTGATTCCTTAGTGAGCCAAATGCAGCAATCTTAGGATTTCTTTGCGTGCACTCGGCGGGACTACGATTTTCCGACAATCGATCAGAACCAGACCATCCTCCATTGTCATGGCCTCCCACACCCTTTTGTAAGGTCGAGCGTGGTCAGGTAAATTGGTCCTTGAAATCATCTCATCCTGGAGAGCATCCATCAACAACTGATACCCTTGATCCAATTTTGCTGCGTTCTTAAGAAGATTAAGAGCTGGATCCGCCTCCATCTCGCTTTTCATCATGGTGTTGATCATGACCACGTGAATATGTGCGTCATTGGAGTCGTCTTCCTCCACATTTTCTGGATCTTGAATCGGGGATCTGCTCAGCGCGTCTGCGATACAATGAGATTTGCCCTTTGACCACTCCATCGTGAAGACAAATGGAGTGAGCTTTTCCTTCAAGCGCTGCAACCTTGGATTCTCGACAGCATCAAGAGAATGACCATTGATAATCGGAATCAATGGTTTGTGGTCTGTAACCACCACGAACTTTTCGGCACCGAGCAAATAAATGCGACACTTCTGTACCGCCCAAACCACTGCTAAAAGTTCAAGCTCGCATACCGCGTAGCGTGATTCGGTATCGGACACGAATCGGGATCCACACTGGACCAGCTTCCATGTGGGGCTCTCCTCACTTCCGTGGTTTTGAAGCAAGGCAAAACCTAATCCTTGAAGTCGAGAGGCATCCGTCATCAACTTGATAGGAAGACTTGAATCGAAGTGTGCCAATACGGGAGCTGATGACAGAAGACGACACGCCTCCTTAAAAGCTGGGGTGTGTACTGACTCCAGCCACATAAACGCATTCTTGGTCGATAATAATGGTCGTAATGGCATCACTGCTTTGGCCACATTTGGTGAAAATGAACCCAACTGATTCAAAAGGCCAAAGAACGCACGGAGGTCAGTTACATTGGCGGGTCGGGGAAAATCGCGGATCGCGGCTAACTTTGCCGGGTCAGGGCGGATTCCATCCTCGCCAATATTGAATCCAACATAAGGGACCTCTCGTTTGCCAAAAACGAACTTATTGCTTGACAGGGTTATCTTGTGTTCACGACAACGCATCAAAACCGAACGAACAGATCGATACATCTGCTCAACCGTTGCTCCATGCACCAAGATATCGTCCACAACCTTTTTGACATTATCCACACCTTGAAGAGCCAAATCTCCACGAGCACAGTACTCGTCTCCAGAGCAATTTAAACCCATGGGAGCTCTGCAAAATCGTTTGTGGCCCCAAGGAGAAAGGAAAGTTGTCAACTTTTTGGCCTCTTCTGATAGTGGAATTTGCCAATATCCCTTGGTCGCATCCATCACCGAAAAGAACTTGCTCCTAGCGGGAATCGAGGACATGATGTCCTTAGTGGATGGGAATGGATGGACAGGTCGGCGAATGTGTTTATTCAGGTGTTGGTAATCAATTGAGCCAGGATTTTTAGGTGAAGAAAAAAGCCAAAAAAAGTGGTAAATAGGTGAAGAAAATAACCAAAAAAAGTAAAAAAAAGGTTCTTATTGTGCGCCTTTTACAATAGAAGCACTTACATTGGTGAATGTATTGGAATGTTGAAGTATACCGAGGTCACCCTGAGAATCCCGATTCACCTGACACGCTTTTTATCCTTATCTGAGACTGTTTGAATTTCTATCGGAATATATAATGTGAAGTATTATTGCCGTTGATTACCTCAGTAGCCTCACACTGCATGGCGCAGTCGGCTACCATACCACGCCCACACCACATTCTTACCAAGTTGTGCCATTTGAACCATCATTTTCAACATGGACAAGTGTGGACATGGACAGCTTATCATTTGAGGCGCCAAATTTGATTGACTCACAAAACCTCCAATGCGCTGTTTTTTTGCGCAGTGCCCAGAAGCCAATTCTTTAAAAAATGAAGAAGTAAGATAAATGCACTACCAACCTTTTTCTTTGGAAGGCCAATGGAAAAAAATAATTGTAAATTTTACTCCTTTCTACATTTTTTAAAGAACTGCCTCTAGCCTCTTGAAATTAAATGTGAATTTAAATCAATGCCCTTCCTTAGTGATAGTATAAATATGACCATTTTTCACTAAGTTAGAAATCACTTTCTCTAAACCAGGTGGTAAATGTTGTAAATCTCGGCATTTATTAACCTTTTGTCCCAAAAAGTGTCAAAAAAATATTGTTTTTGCTAAAAAGGGCAAAAACAAATTTTTCCATCAAAAGCAGTAAAAAAGATGAAAATTTATTTTCTAGTTTTTCACCTAAAAATCTTGGCTCTAGTAATCAACGACCAATCTAACTCCACCACCTGGCTTCCCAACCACCAAGAATGGAGCCACCCAATCTGACGGCTCATCTTCCGCATTCTCGACAATCCCCATATCTTCCATATAATCCATCTCGGATTTTGCCGGCTCACGATAAGCGTGAGGAATGGAGCGAACCGTAGTACACATGTATGGCTGAACCCCATCCATGTTTTTTAGATGGATCTCCATCGGCGGTCCCTCCATAGCCTTAAATGACGTGGAAGAATCGAAAACATCGGAAAACTCCTCCAACAGGGATTGACGAATCTTCTCAACTTGAGATGGCGATGGATCATGAATAATCGAGGGATTTTGAATTTCACTTCTGCGAATTTCAATAGGGATGCGATCACCATATCGCTGATGATCCTTCTCAGAATAAGGAAAAGACGCCGGAATCATTTCCAGTTCCATCTTAACCAACCAACTGATCAAGACAACGTTTGTGTCGGGACTGACATAAGCCAACACTTCAGCCTTATGATGCAGCCATTCAATCACAAGATGCACAACACCGTCACATTTCAATCTTGAACCATTTGCAGCTTCAATCTTGACATTCACTGAATCATCAAAATCAACAGCATGATCACGCAACAAACGAGAAGGAACTATACAATCCGTAGCTCCAGTGTCGGGTAAAACTTCTGTTTCAAAACACAATCCCGAATTAGTGGTCACTCTGACAAAAGCCGTCGGAGTAGAAGTTGAGGTCTTGATTGCTTTGACCTGAGCACTTGACACAATTACATTCTTCGTAGAACTCCCAGCTTTCTTGGATGGACAAACGGATTGAAAATGACCAATCTTGCCGCATTCATTGCACTCTCGATTAGTGGCAAGACAATGAGGACCAGTGTGTGTTTCAAAAACCCACACTTGTTGCATCCTTCTGGACCCAAACCTGATTCTTTTCGTCCTCGTGATTGACTTCGACCTCTTGATTGGCTCTGACTTCGATGCTTTGATTGCTTATTATGTTTATAGGCGGAAATACGTTCGACCCTTACAGGATTTCCTTGAAGGGCAGTCTAATTTGCACAACCGGCCTCAAATGACTCACATTTGGCCTTCACTTCTGCCAAGGTCGGATTGTCCATACATAAGAGATCTCGTTGTAACTTTGGGTTTGAAACGGCGACGATTAAACGAGAGGTGAGTATCTCGTCGTATGAAATTTTCTCCAACTCAGCCAAACTGCCCACTAACTTGAGTCGAACAAATAAGTCACAGAATGACTCCCCAGGGTTTTGTTTCAGGGTATTAAATTCGTGCCTCCTCCTCAAAATGTTGACGGACTTGGCTAGATGACACTTGCCGGGGACCTTAATGTTGACATTGGCAGTAACACCAGGCAAAGTCATATGGTCAACAATCTCATGCTCGACTTTCAGATGATGCGATATGGAAGTGAAGCATCACGAATTGGGAACCTGAACGACACTAAAACTGATGTTATATATACCGATAAGGTGAGGGTTCTTTCACACGGTACATTTCTAACTGGTATAAGTGATCATTTAACTCCATTTATCTCTGCAAAGGTAAAATGCAAGGTAATCAAAAGGAACAACATATTTAGGGTATTCTCTGAAGACAATATTGCCGAGCTAAACAACTATTTAAAGAAAATTTGTTGGGACGACCTGCAAAATAAATCTGCTGAAGAAAGCTACATACAGTTCAAAAATGAACTCAATAACGCCATAGATCTAACTTGTAAGGTGAGTAAAAACATTTCTAATAAAAAGTACAATCCTATCAACACTTGGATGTCAAAAGCATTGCTTAAATCTCGATCGAAAAAAATTAGATTGCACAGAAACTACATCAAATCAAAAACTGACGCGAACAAACAGATCTTTCAGACGTACAATAAGGTATACAATAAGCTCCTAAGGTACTCGAAAAAAACATATTATGAAGACTTTTACCTTGAAAATAAAGAGAACCAAAAAATACTTTGGAAAAAGACCAACGAGTGTCTGGGAAGACAAAAACAGACCGAGGAGTTGCCAGAATACATGAGAGATCACAACAATTTAGTAATATATGGAAAGAGGAATATTGCTAATCATTTGAATAATCATTTCATTAATACTGGACTTAATCTGACCACAATGATGCCTGAAAATGATAATTTTGTAAAATATCTAACAACAAATCATGGTCAAACATTTACTTTAAAATTGGTAACTTCAGAGCATATCTCTGAATTGATAGATGAGCTGGAAAATAAGAGAAGTTCCTCTTTTGATGAAATATCGAATTGGCTACTGAAAAAAATAAAAAATGTAGTAAACCTGCCTTTGAAAATGATTATCAATAATTCAATCAAAGAAGGAAAAGTACCAACTGGACTAAAAACGGCGAAAGTTGTTGCATTGTATAAATCTGGATCCAGAACCGACAACAACAATTATAGGCCTATTTCTCTTCTACCAGTGTTATCTAAAATCTACGAAAAAGTAGTTTATTCACAGCTTTATCATTATTTTGAAGGTCATTTTCTTACAAAATATCAATTTGGGTTTCGTAAGCAGCATGAGACGAGTAATTGCATTCTTAATTTTTTGAATAACATCTATTACAATAAAGACAGTAAATACCACATTTCACTATTCTTAGATTTGCGGAAAGCATTTGACACTGTTAGTCACCGTATACTGTTGAAAAAATTGGAGGGTTATGGCTTAGACCAAATGGCTGTAAAATGGTTTTCCAGCTATCTTTCTGACAGGAAACAAGCCACCTGCGTGGGGGATTTTGTATCCAATATGGAAAATATAGTATGTGGCGTACCGCAAGGCTCTATTTTGGGACCACTATTGTTTCTTATTTATGTAAATGATTTACCAAGGGTTTCTAAACTCATGTTTAGTTTATTTGCTGATGACACTACGTTACAGCATCATGGTAACAATTTAAAGCAACTTGAAACAGAAGTCAACTCTGAATTAGCTTTGGTAACACAATGGTTTATAGATAACAAATTTTGTGTTCATCCCCAAAAAACACATTTTATGGTGACTAAACTAAGAAATAACAGGGGTGACCCTCCAAATAAAAATGCAATGGTCGTAAGAATAAACAATGAACTAATTTCACAAGTTGGTAGAGACTTCAAATTAAAAAGTGTCAAATTTCTGGGCATCATGGTAGACGAGCGATTCACATGGGATGATCATGTTAAATATGTTTGTGGTAAACTGAGGAAAATAGTAAACACGATAACTCAAGTAAAACATATTTTACCAATCAATGTTAAAATGCAGATCGTGAAGAGTTTACTAATGCCTCACATCGAATATGGACTTGCTATTTATGGAAATGCGCGAGCGATTGGTCAGATTAGCAAACTGCAAAAATGGGGTTTAAGGGAAGCTCATGGTGGGAAATATAATTGTCACACAAGTCCAATCATGAAATCTAGCGGTATACTTGCAGTTGAGGACCTATATCATTTGAAATGCATAGTCACTGTACGTAAGATGATTGAAGGAATCGGGCCAATCGAGGTTCTTGAAGAAAACTTTAAATACTATCCCAAAAAGGGAAGGCAAATCAATTACATCGAAACAAGAAAACCGGAATCTAGATTAATGGACTCATTTCCCCAATTCGTTATTCCAATCTTATGGAACAAGTGTAAAATTGAAAACTTATACATTTCAGTAAAGGCCTTCAAAAATGCAGAAAAAGCTAAATTCATAGATCAATATGTCAAAGAATGCAGGAAAAAAAAGTGTCATCCATGTGGTAAATAAATGATGATAATAATACTAAAAATAGTAGTAGTAATAACGTTAAACCATCCATTAACTCCAAAGGACAAACTTAACAAGATTGCTTCAACAAAAAAAAAAAATCTTCCTTTTCTTTCTCGTCCTTCTCTATCCATGCTTTTATATTATTTTATTCTATTACATGCGAGCAAATAGCTTGCAGAGCTCGAAAAAACAAACAAAAAAAAACTACCATAACCCTTCACCCCAATAAAAAACAGAGCTAAAAGGGGTCGTCCTAATAACACACTCATCAGAGTATTGGACGATCTCTAAAGGGACATTTGGCTAATCATAATTTACATTTCCAATGAATGAATATCGAATGAAATAAAGCTGAGTCCTATAAAAAAAAAATGTGCCTGAAGCTTATCCAAAACATCTTTGACGGACTCGTCTTCTGCAACATCCAGATATTGCGACAAGGTCTGGATAACTCCCACATCCATGCATCCACGAAGTTGTGCCCGCTGCTCTTCCAAGGGAAATTGGTCCATCTGGTTTGACGTGTAGAAGTCTTGAAACTTCTGTAGCCAAATGTGGAAAGCAGATAAGGTAACATCCAAATTTAGTGATGAAGGCTTGAGCGACGTATTGATCCTCTTCACATGAGGGGTTGGACGATCTCCTGCTACAAACGAACTTGTTTGGGTATCACGAATGGCAATCAATGCCACACTACGGTGTTTCATTAATCGGATTTCGCGCTCCATGGTAAGCAAATCTTTCTGAATCTCGTTAATGACCAAAGTGTCTTCATCTTTGGTGTCTTCATCGGATTCTTCAGCATCTTGAACTTGAATATGCGACTCCACATACACCTCAACCCGATGCTCCACGGTTTGAAGTTCTTCCTCCAAGCTGGCAATCTGCCATGCTTCCAAGGTATTGGGATCCACCGATTGAAAGTCTTTCAATGCGGTCTTCAAGGCCTCCAAATTACGTTGAGCCTTGGAACGGAATTGTCCTCGTCTCCGTCTTAATGTGGAAATAGGGTCGATCTCGCCCCTGGTTGCCATGTTCTTGGCGGTGTTCCAACACGATCCCAAATTTTTCGCAGTCGAAGGCAATGGATTCCGTAGATTTCTACCACTTCAAATCGATGAAGTGTTCCACGCCTGCGCCATGTGTTATATCGAAAATAAAGTAACACAAATTAAAAATGGTGGAACTTTATTCAAGTGAACGTGCCGAGCACATCATCGAAACTTATCGAACTTAATAGAAAAGAACGGAAGAAAGAAGAAGGAACAGAAACGAGTTATTGGAGACGGAAGCGGGAAAGAAACTTGATTTGAAATCATCACAGTATATTATATATTGTGTTTGAATTGCGCTTGTTAAGTCTGCAATTCCGAAATGGATGAAATTTTGAATTCCTTGAGCGAGGAGGCCAAGCGTTGTCTTGAGCTTGTTTTGCAAGGAAAAGACTGTAGCACAATCAACAAACCGTATGTGATCGAAGCCCTCAAAGCTTGGGTAAGGGGCACAAAATCCTTGATCCAAAATGTGTGCGATGAAGAACTCGAAAACGACGACTTGACAAATGAACCCCTAGACACTAAACTATGCGAAAGTGATCTGACAAGTTCAATTTTGAACGCAAACTTTAACGAGAAAAACCTTTCAAATTCTCCTTTGAATGCAAGTTCGCACCTAAATGACCTGACAAATTCTAATACGAACGCATAACCTCTTATTGAAGTTCAGCCATCGACCACCGCGTGCAAATCAATCGACATGGTGCAAATTTGTAAAATGCACCGAAAACAACCTTGTCCACTTAAGAAAAATGGATGTCAATTTGAACATCCCAAATGGTGCAATAGAATCATTAAATATGGTTTAAAGAAGCATAATAAGAATGGATGCAATAAAATTGGCTGCAATTATTTCCATCCTTTTATGTGCGTGAGATCCATGAAGTTTGGCTCTTGCTATAATCCCAAGTGTAAGAATGCTCACGTAAAAGGCACGGCACGAATCCGCCCAGACCCCGCTAGATTCAATCGTCCTCCACCAGTCCCTACTCCCTCATTCATCCCCTTTCCCCCGCCCGTACTCCCACCTCTCCCCATAATCAATAAACAACTGGGAATTCAAACTAGTGAATTATCCCAGGCCTATGCCGCTTCCCAACCCCAGACTATGGCCCCATCACTACCGCCTACAGTAGTTAAATCAACGCAAGATTTGCCGGACGCGTATGTCGTGAAACAGGATTTTTTACGGCTAGAAGGGATGGTACAAACCTTGATATCTCTGTTACTTCCAAAACGCCCAATACCTTAAAAGGAATTTACTTGAATGTGCAGTGTTTGATCTCAAAAAAAGATGCTTCTAAGATTAAAGCATTGGAAGAGTTGTCTACAACACAACATGCTTCATTTATCTCTGTCACCGAAACTTGGTTAAGGGACGGAGTCCTTGACGAAGAGCTAACAATTAAAGGGTTTACTCTACATCGTTGTGATAGAGAAAGGCCTAAGAACAAAATTTTTCCTCATGGAGGAGTCTGCCTTTTTATTAGAAGCGAATTCGTTACCTCTATTAGTAAAATGTCAAACGGAGAGGTGGAAATTCTTATTGTACATGTCAAATCTTTAGATTTATCGCTTATAACTATATACAGACCTCCATCTTGTTCCTTTGTTTCATTCAGCATAGGACTAGAATTCATCATGAACGAACTGGCTAAATCTATTTGTTCCCAATACCTTATTATGGGGGATTTTAATTTCCCCAAAACTGTAGTCCAGTGGCAGCCCAGTCCACTTGGTTACATTCCATTGCCACAATCAAATTCCAAATCATATCAGAGAATGGAGGAATTTATGTTTGATTTAAGCCTATCCCAACATGTAGGAGAACCCACAAGAGCCGAAAGTGTCCTCGACCTGATTTTTGCTAACGACCCTGACCTCATTAACGGTGTTCAAGTAGTATCAAGTATCTTGTCCGATCACAATTATCTTGAAATATGTACCACTCTTTTAGTAGATCGTTCAAATGTTCACAAAGAAAAAGTTCCCCGAACTGGGCTAGCCAAGTATCGGTTCAAAGAGGAGCACTGGGCCTTGATAAATGAAAGGCTGGCCAGTATTAATCCCTTGGCTAAAATAGAGCGAGGGAGTAATATTGATGATACTTTCAAAACCATGACTGAATGCTTTGACGAAACTTGCACCCAATTAGGCATATCCTTACTGTCGAATAAGTATGAACAAGCTAAAATACCCAAAGATAGAAAAAAGCTGTTCAAAAAACGTGTTTCTCTGATCAAACGGCTAAAATCAGTGGTAGGTAATTCATTTCTGTTTGAATGCTTAAATAAAAATATTAGGGACAATGACGATTTGATAAAATCCTCCCAAATCAAGGACCAAGTGTGGAAAGAGAATAAAGTTGTTCAGGAAGTTAAAACGAACCCAAAAGCTTTCTACAATTTTGCTAATCTCAAACGCAAGGCTAGACCCCCTGTTGGACCATTTACGATTGACGGCAAAGAAGTATCCAACCCAACGGAACTTGCCAATATTTTGTCAAATCAATTTGCATCGGTATTCTCAACTCCAACTCGGTCAGTACTGAATGAGCCTTGTTTAGGTGATGGGGCTCGTATACTTTGCGAATTGACAATTGACGAATCTCGTGTTATAGAAGCCATTAAATCCCTCAACAATTCGAGTTCTCCTGGTCCTGATGGTGTGACGGTTGAATTTCTAAAACGTACTGCAGAAGTTGTCGCTCCAATCATCTCCCATATAATGAGTAGGTCCATGTCGGAAGGAAAAATCCCAGACGCCTTAAAATTGGCACATGTCATTCCAATATACAAAGGAGGCGACCGAAGTAAGCCCGAAAACTATCGACCAATTTCTTTAACTTCAAACATTTCCAAAGTAATGGAAAAAGTTATTAAAGTGCAACTTTTGGAATATCTTGATACCAAAGATAGCATTCCTGATCAGCAACATGGGTTCCGCTCTCGTTTCAGTACAGTAACCCAACTGGTTCAGCATTTTGACGACATAATTGAGGGACTGCAGCATAATGAATGCGTTGATGTTGTTTACTTGGACTTTGCGAAAGCTTTTGACAAGGTAGATCACAATCTACTGCTTCATTCTTTGTCTGAATTGGGAATCAAGGGCAAGTTGCATGCTTGGTTTAAAGACTTTCTTACCAACCGCACCCAAACGGTGAAAATTGAAGGAAGTTTCGGACGCACTCAGGATGTTTTGTCTGGAGTCCCACAAGGCACTATATTAGGGCCTATATTATTTGTGCTCTTTATTGCGCCATTACAACGTCTCTCTTTCCAGTCTTCAATCTCATCTTATGCAGACGACACCAAGCTGGTGTTTGGTAGAAACACAAAAAATTCTGATGAACTTCAAAGTGATTTAGATAGGATATACCAATGGGTATCTGAAAATAACATGGAGCTTAATGGAGAGAAATTTAGAACAATGACTTTCAATCATACAGGATTAAATCGTCCCACGTATATGGATAATCGTCAATGCCCAATAACACTTGCACACTCCATTAAAGACCTGGGCGTAATAATAGAAGATAATGGAAAGTTTGAAGACCATGTTCAGGTCAAAGTGACCAAAGCATTTCAGACGTGCGGATGGATATATCGAACATTTCATTCTAGGAACCCTTTTACTATGAAGACTCTTTATAAATCCATCGTCCAGCCACATCTTGAATATGCTTCCCCCATCTGGGCTCCAACAACTGCGGCTGGACTCAATAAGATAGAGAGGGTGCAGCGATGTTTTACGCGTCGTATTGCAGGTATGACACACCTAGATTATTGGTCAAGGCTCCAACTTCTCGAAATGTACAGTGTACAACGTAGGTACGAGCGATACCTCATCTTATACGTGTTCAAATGTCTTCATGATCTCTGCCCAAACCCAGGAATTGAATACACACTTAGTGATAGGAGAGGCATTACTTGCATCCCGCGACATAAGCATGCTTTGTCAGACAACAAGCTCCTAAAGAGTCTGAAAACGTCTTCCGTTCTAAACAGAGCCCCAAATCTGTATAATATTTTGCCAGAGCATCTCCGACGATTCTACTTATTAGATGAACCCTTGTTAAGTTTTAAACGAGAATTGGATCGGTTTTTACAATCCATCCCCGATCAGCCATACGTTCAGGGTTGCCCTAGGGCGGCAAACTCGAACACCTTACTTGACCAAATATTTTATATGAAATGACATTTTGCAAATGTACTCGTGACTTACAGGGAAACCATTCCCTTGTATCGGTTAAAAATCCGAGGATTGTTCGAAAAAAAAAAAAAAAAAAATAAAAAAAAATAAAAAAATATAGTGTATCCAATGAGACGATCAATCTCGCAATAAACATTATTATATTATTATTATACATAAAATGACTCTCTTAGTACTCACTGGAACTACACTACTCATCAAAAGTTCAGGAGGCATGCAATTTTTGATAAACAATTCGAAGAAACACTGAAACGAAGTCACTTGAAGTTCATTGATCGGCGCTGAAGTTTTCGAACGGGAATGCTTCAACGTTGCCGGAATGTTTCCCCCTTTCCGGTCTTTTTATCTTGCTTCACCCCGATCAAATCTCATGTTAAGGCGAAATTGTGACATAGCTTACTTGAAGCAAACTTGAAGTCAATGTTTCTAGCACACCTTGGCGCACGCAAAGCATACGAGCAAGTATCGGATAACTTTCAAACCTTCTCTGAGTGCTGTACAGCCCTAACTTCTGGAGCCTCTCCAAATACGAGAGCTCTCTCATTCCTGAGATGTTCCTAGTGAAACATCTTTGAACCTGCTCGACCTTTGGCAAACCTGCCGAATTCATTGGAGCCCAAATGGGAGAAGCATGTTCAAGATGCAGTTGAACAATATACTTGAACAGAGTTAGCATCGTATTACTATCTCTGGACTTGAAAGTGCGATAGATCCAGCCACCTGTTTGTAATGCCTTCCCCACTTTCAACTGGATATGCTCAACAAACTTTCCATAATCTTGGGTGACAATTCCTAAATCCCTCATGGACAATACCTGCTCAATATCACAACCTCCATTGTCTTTGAGTGGAACATCTAATTTTGACGTTCCATTCGTCATTGTGCGGAATTTCATCCCGTTCAATGCCATATTTCTCTCGCCAACCCAAGAGTAGACTTTCTCCAAGTCCTCATCTAAATATTTTAAGTCCTGACCATTCCTTCCACAAACTAATTTTGTGTCATCAGCATATGCAGAAATACTGGCTTTTGTTCTAAACTTCTGAAGAGGAGCAATAAAGAGAATAAACAGGAGCGGACCTAAAATTGAACCTTGTGGAACACTTGAATTGGCATCAGACATGCCACTAGAAGATCCTTCAACTTTTAACTATTTGCTTCCTTTGGCTCATGAAACTATCAATCCAATTCAGGACCTTACCCTGTTAGAAACAAGTTTATTGAAAAAGATCACGATCAAGTGGAAACCAACGACGACTCAATAAACATCAAGTACATAAATGAGTTAATTAAACGTCAGAAATACCCACAGGATTAGCACACTGTTAAGAGGTCGTGCATAGGTCAGAAATTCGAATGTACAACAGACACGTGGCTACAGCATAGCCAAGGTGGCAAAAACTTGCGCGTTTACTGACTTTTGAAACAAAAGGTGACCCCCAAATTACATTTCTTATCATCAAGTAGCTACTATATTTCGAGGTTTGAATTCAGAATTTGTGATTTTAGCCAATCATTTGAATCAGATAAATTTGATCCTTTTTTTCAAAGACTAGTGAAAGACTCGAATCCTGGAACAGAATTCGAGTCTTTCCCAATTTTGGGAAATATTGGGTTCAACTCGAGTCTTGTGAGTCATTGCATAGGTTCGTTTACAGCTTTAAGCAATGCATAACTGATGGGCAGAAAGAAGTTTTTGGTGGGCGTTTGTATTTTTTGGTTGTCAAAGTTAATCCAGGAAATCATGCTTGTGACATCTTACTGACTCTTTACATGTTTTATAATGTTGAATCTCAGGGCTCGGATAAAGTTACAGTTTTGCTGTGGAGCAGAAATCCCGGACGTTTCACGACTTATGGTTGATGAGCGTGGTCGTTAGCTGACCACACTCCTTGAAACGTTCAGAATTTCTGCTCCACAGCAAAACTGCAACTCTATCCCAGCCCTACATCAGAGAGGTAGTAAAAGCCATAACGAATGTGTGGCTAAAGCGCTATTTTCATAGTCTGCTGGAATTTTCCCAATGACTAATAAGTTCTAAATGCTCTTACAAAATTGTCCCAAGATTGAGCTCAACGCAGGTAAAATCTATTGCATTTATTGAATAATACGACAGAAATTGATTGCCTTTTTCGGAAGGGTGCGCATAGGCTCAAACTCTAAAGCAGAGATCGTCTTGGCCGGAGGGGCATCGCATTCTCCCACTCTGTCGACATCGGCCACTTGAGCAATCATCCGTGAACAAAACATCGAACGTGAGCGCCTCATTGTCCAACTTTCTGATCTCGTCATTTTTGAATTGATAAATGAAGGATGTAATGGGTTTCACCTCACCAGAAGGGACTGAACCAGTACTCAAAGATTTCTCTTGGGTACCATCACAACTGCAAATCCTGTAACCTTCATCCACCTCCTTGTCATCACGAGCTGAAAGCAAGAGATGGTGCCAAATGATTTTTACCTGACTTAATTGGAGACTCATATTAAGAAAGAAAGGATTTCTTAATGAGGTTTGGATATGGCGTGATAGGTATTGTGTTTAATTGCCTTTCAGAAATGTAAATTTCAAGGCGAAGGCATATATAATATTTCATTTTAAATTTGTTGAAAATTTCGAAAAAACTAAACAAAGAATATTTCCGATGGATTGAATAGTTTCGGGGCTCTAGTGATGATTTTTCAAGATAATTTTAAAGTGGTTTCAGCGTTGTGGTATGGGATAAGAAAATTGCTTGAGAAAAAAATTTAACAATTTAGCAAGATGCTGTCGGTCGGAATAAAACCCCTAATTGGTGTTGAACTTTGCTGCACATCCAGACTCCTACCAATAAAGAACCTACCAGAACAACAGAATCTTGCGATTGATTGATAAATCAAGCATGAAAACGTGATCAAAAATAATACGCATGTTTTTACTCCTCAGAGGAACCAATATTGTAAGGGCCCTCCGATTAGTTTTGCCATCAAGGCCAAATTGGCCTCCATCAAAATTTGGACATAGTTCGGTTTCTTACTTTCATGAAAACCTAGTGTTTCTAATTACTTTCAAGTGTAATGGATGATGTAAAGTTTGATCGGGTAGAGTGAGTAACACTTCGTCAGTCCTGACTCAATTGATTTGAGGACTTTTTTAAATTGGGATATGAGGTTTTTAAGTCATCAACTTATGGTGTAGCCTGATAGCTCCAAAATTATTGACGTAAATAGGCAGACCGACAAAATATATATTTTTATTCAAATAGGTCGTCTTATCAATGTTGGCAGCATTCCTGATTTGACAACAACAAGACCAATGCTTGAAATGGAACGTAAAAAATAAACCTAACACACACTTTACTATTCGAAAAAAGTACGTACCTACACCAAATTCAGTGTGAACGATGACTCCAGTTACAAATTCAAATCCAGATTTTGGTCTGAGATTAAAAGGTAAGCACGGTGTTCTGAATGGCTTTTTAGGTTTGAATTAAAATACTCAAAGGCATTATGGCATTCTTTGGATCCACAATTTAATGGGGAACAACTTTACTTTTATTATATTATATAAGTTTAGGCCCAAGGAAAAAGCTATATACCTAAAAACCCATTAATTATAAAAAATATAAAATTTTCAACCCATATTAAGAGACCATTTATTTGCCTTAAGAATTCAAAAAGAATAAAGATTCATTAATCAACAGCTGAATTATTTGACTTTGAATTGAAAAAACAAATTCCCAAAGATTTCATATAGCTTTTCAATATTTCAAAAATAAATGATTTTTTTGAGTTTTAGAGCTTATGTTAAAATAGCCCAGAATAATATAAAATATCACTTCAAATGCAATTAAAGAAGATTTTTGGAAAGCACACTTCATCACTTTTTAGAGTACCCTATGATGTGTGTTCTGCCAAAATTACAAATATATATTTCTAACAGATTCATATTCAAATTTACGATTTCTAGAACGACCATCTTCAAAATGAACTAAAATCGAAACTTTAATGGTTCAATTAAGCGATTTTTTCAAAACTTCGAAGTATTGCCCAACTTTGAGCGTCTTTGATACTGCAAAAGATTTTTTATCGCAAGATGTATTTTAAGTGACATTTTTTTTATTTTGAGCTATTTCGACACAAGCTCCAAAACTTAAAAATCATATATTTTTGCGATATTTAAAAGCTGTATGAAACCTTTGAGATTTTTTATATAATTGTAGCCTTTTTTGGCCTTTTGGGGTCAAAAATGGGCCATTCAAAGTCAAATAACTCAGCTTTTGTTGAATGAATAATTATTCAAATCGAATTCAAAAGGTAGCTAAATGGTCTCGAAATACGGGTTGATAGTCCTCAACAAACCCAGAATGGAATGGGCACCCGTCTAAATGGTCAAGACTGTGTAACATAAATGACAATGTAACAATCCAATGAGGCAAGTCCTCGCAATAAAGATTATTAATAGTTCATGAAAAATATTATAATACATCGCAAATAAATAAAATAAATTAAAAGGTTTTTAGGTATATAATTTTTTCCCTGGGCCTGAACTTATATAATACAATAAAAGTAAAGTTGTTCCCCATTAAATTGTGGATCCAAAAAGTGCCATGATGCCTTTGGGTGTTTTGATTCAAACCTAAAAAACCATATGGAGCACCGTGTAAGTGAATAGGTTAGGTTAGGTTAGGTTCCTTTGATCGTGAATGCTCTGAAGTGACGTAACGGGTATTGGTCCTTTAATGGAGAGACTTAAGCGATTGATCAATTATTCGCACATGATATAATCAAATGAACTCAAGAATTGCCAATTTTTGGGGCCGATTGTTGATGTTGTTTGTTTGCAATAGTCATAGTCAATAGTCCCTTTCCATGATGTTAGTGTTTTACCCTTGCCGCTTCAAAAATTACGCCACTTACAAGTTGCAATGGGAACCACTTGAGCTGTGATTGAAACGGATAATTTCTCATAAAATAAGTTACAGAACAATTGATAATATAAACGCACTATTCCAATACCCGGAACACTCCCGGCTGAAAGTCAAAATCTAGATTTCAGTCATGCTAGTTGCTTCCAAAAATGTACTTACTGATTTTCCAAGTTCCAATGCTGCCAATCCCCTTGTCTCCCCATGGAATGATTTGGGCCGTGATATGATTTTTGAGGGTAATCTTCTTTCCCTGACGCTCTATCATGGAGGCTGCTTCAGCTTCAGGCATTAAACTGAAAAAAACTATTCGTTTAAATACTCTGATACATTACCCACACGGGTTCATTTTTTTGTGGTTCCACGTTAAATTTTTTTACATGGAATCACATCCCTTGTAACGGCAGTAAAAAAAACGCAACCAACCCAAAAAAGAAAGTTTACAGGTGGCTACACAAGATTTATCTCAATCACACTTTTTTGAGTTGACCCACATCATATTTTGCCCTTACTGATTCTCAACTTGTCTTCAACAGAGAAATGGTGCTTGTTCGTGGGAAAATTTCTATTTTTCTTTCATCTTGGCAGTTGCTCATGTGTCCGTTTGTCCAAGTTACTCAGTTACAGTAACTAAGAAAAATGGAACATAATTCAGATTGGCCCCATGTGGAAGTCAATTAAAAATACTTTCAGGACAGTGGTATGGATGTACAGATCCAGGGATTTTGCTTACACCTTGTCTGTTTCACTGAGACATGCAATTGATTTTTTTTTTCTATTGCTACAAGCAATGTGTTTCCCTAGAAAGAAAATGAATCATAAAAAAAAGAATTTATACATTTCCACCATGGCAGGGCGTCTAGCGGGAAAACGTGGAAATTCTGAAATAGCTCTTGAATGCGAAAGAGTAACGGACTGGCCTCAGATCAGGATTCATGGCGG
This sequence comes from Tigriopus japonicus, assembly GCA_010645155.1. Classification (NCBI taxonomy): domain Eukaryota; kingdom Metazoa; phylum Arthropoda; class Copepoda; order Harpacticoida; family Harpacticidae; genus Tigriopus; species Tigriopus japonicus. Next base: position 32,288 of record JAAGOF010000162.1, read on the forward strand.
ATGCATCAAAATCCTATCGCAGACCAAAATTCTTCATCTTGTGTAAAATGAAGATACCCTCGTGTTAATCAATGTCTTTGTCAGTATGATCAGTATTGATATGACTAGGGACGGGCAAAAAGTGTAAAAAGATTTTTGGTAACATTAACCCATTTTTCTGCTCTTTTGCACTTTTCACCTTTATTTGCACTTTTTATTTACGTTTTTGGCCAAAATTGACAAATTGTTAAGAAAATGTAGAGGCTTTAGTAAGAATTTTTAGTATCAAGATCAAATTTTGAACTAGTCAAAAAAGCTTCCATTTGCAATCAACCATTCTAAGCACCTTGAAGAAATATGTGCATTTCAGACGCAAAACTCACACTTTATTCACCATCTTGGCTTTAACTATAACATCCTGTTTACTAAACTAAATATTAGACAAAATAATGCAACCAACAAATAGCAAACCTAAAGAAAGCCAGAATGGCCGCGCGTACTAACGTGTTATTAAGGGCCGAGAGTAAGTGCTTCCCCAGACGTCGCGAGTTCGAGTCCTGTTGGGGATAGAACGGACGTTGTCGGGAGAAATCCTTTTTTAAGGAAGCCAGAGTGGCCATAAAGGAAGCCAGAGTGGCCACGCGTACTAGCGCGTTCTTAAAAGTGCCGAGTGTAAGTGCTTCCCCAGACGGCGTAGGTTCGAATCCTGTTGGGGGTCGGATTGAAGCTGTCGGGAGAAATCCTTATCTGAGTCAGTTGATGTAGTCTATCTTGACTTTGCCAAGGCCTTCGATAAGGTAGATCATCGTCTTTTGCTCGATCAACTCAAAGAGTTAGGGGTCCAGGGTAAGGTCCTGACTTGGATTGATAGTTTCATAAGCGAAAGGAAGCAAATAGTTAAAGTCGAA
>JAAGOF010000162.1:34121-58307 GCA_010645155.1 Tigriopus japonicus
AAACTCATGTTATGGTAATGGAAAGATCTATAAACAATATAGATTGCAGAATTAGGTTTGTTGCCTACAAAGATCACTATTTCTCCAGTAATACAACGGGAGTTTCGAGGTTAAGAACCTTCATATATTTAAGTAAGATAATATGTAATAGAGAACAAGGACAAACGATATTATAAACATTACCCCAGCCTTTGTCTCAGAAGTCCGATCGGGAATGGCGAGCTGGGAAGACTAACATTGTAGTTCGTTCGGGTGGAGGCACAAATTAGAATTTAGAGAGCTTGCCGCGGTCAGTCGCGATGTATTAGCTACATCAATGTAGCAGTACACATTGTTTTATTGACTTGGAGATATTACTTTTAAGTTCCAAAAGTATTTAAGAACAGTTTTGATGTGACGAGACAATGAAAGCCACATTTAAAATTGATTTCTAGTAATTAGGCCATGGGCCTAATATTGAAGTAATGTCGCTAAAAACTTGCTTAAACACATTTATGATTATTTTCTTTGATGGAATTGTTAGGCACACGTGGGTATTTTTCTGTTCAATTTTCAATGTCTATTTTTGAACGACTTGAAGGACGAAAACGAAGTGATGTAAAGCCATATAAAGCAATTGCTTAGTATATTTCGACAATATTTTAGGTACATACATCCACGAGACCACCTTAGGAATGAAAAATTCAGAGGATTGTTGACTAGAGTATTTTTAATGACTTTACATCCTTTTTGCTAGTGACCTAATTAATAGAACTCTATTACTTGTGCGGCATTGTCTCTTCACCTCAAACTAGTCACAAATGTCTTTAGAACTTGTAAATGACTTCTCCTGCTCAATTAGGAGCCGTGGGTACTCCATGAATGACGTTTTAAGTCCAAAAAGAAGTTATTTGCTCTTTTTTGGCATTCATTTGCACTTTTTTGACATTTATTTGCTCTTTTTTGACTCTTATTTGCTCTTTTTTCGACATTTATTTGCTCTTTGTTAACATTTATTTGCACTTTCAACATTTTTCTGCACTTTGTTTTGCACTTTTGGGCACATTTTTTTGCAACTTTTGGTAACTAAAAGGGTAAGATTATTTGCACTTTCTGCCCGTCCCTAGATATGACCAACAACCGCATTGTAGTATTCCCGCATTGCTTCCAATTCTATGCTCGTGCTCCGTCTAGTCAATCATACCATTATGTATTAATATGTGTGTTCTATTCTCTTGTTTACTCCTGTTAACTATGCTCATGCTCGTTCACTAGTCATTACATTCTGTATATATACCATGTCCTCTCTGAAAAATACGACTAGTCATGTTTCTACATCTCCAGATGCAACATGGCGCAGTCAGTTCGTGCCGACCTGCGAGCCGACTTGTGACCTGAGCCTCAAATCCATTGGGCAAGAGAAAGTGGTGCCTTCAGGAGGGTGGCAGGACCATTGCGTGTCCGGGACGTTTCACGTCACGAATCCGACATGATCCCACCATGGGTCCATGGGTCCGATGACCCCACCAAATCCACCGTCGGAATGGCGAGGCCCGACGAACCGAGGCCCGACTCGCCCACATTGAGCCCGAACCCGTGGCCGGCGCAATGCATGCCAAGAGGACGGCGTGATGCCCAAAGTGACCACAAGAATGCCCACCAGGATTGCTCTATCATACAGAGGCTGGCGCCCCTTGGAGGGATGGTGCTGGACCGTTGCGTGGCCGGGATGAAGGATTCCCGCCATGGAGATGCCCGTCATGGAGCATAAGTGAGCAAACGGATGACCGTGGACCACCAAGGATGAAAGCGAAGCGATGTGAAAGGGATCATCTCCAAGTTTGTGTTCTTAAAAAGCCGTCAAAAGTGCATCATGATATGTTGGAGATATCTGCGGCATCTTACTGTGAACTACGGGCGTGAAAGTGAACCAAAATCAAGGGACGCTGTAGGGCCTTAATTAGATACTCTTCCCATGGTAGGTTTACATCAAAAGAACCGTTTATTCATAGCCATTTTACTAGTAGTAAATCTTGAATTAAACTCCCTCTAAACCAATTCGTCCAATTCATAGATGAGTAGGCTCAGGAGAAGTTTGTTACATCTAGCTAATATAAGCGTAATAAAAGCACACCAAACCTCAACACAATTGGAGACATCAATGAAGATGAGGGTTTGTAGTTTTATATGTCCTATTCTGTCCTATGCCTTACAATCCTTATTTTGGTTGAGCAGCACAAACCAAAAACAAAAGCTGACTTACGGTAATCCACGGTATTTCTTAATGAAGGCTTGATTGGCCTCGTCAGTGGAGCATTCGTTATATTGGCCATTGCAACTTTGAGCTTGAACGACTGGAACCAAGCAGATGGATCCCAAAACAAGGCAGGCTAAGCCCTTGTTGAAGTTGGAGATGAATTGGATCATGGTTGTAGATTGGTTGCTGCACTACTGTCTGTCTTTGGGAGATATACGTCCAATTCTATTCTTAAGGCAAATTTAAAGGACCACTGGAAGGTGGACTCGGACCTTACAAACAAAAAGCAAGCCACAATCAACAATACTTAATCATCCAACCTTGATTTTTGATAGTGTGAAATGATCATTAATAAAAAAAATTTGGCGACTTTGCTTTTAGGTGAAAAAATGGAGCAAACAAGAATGTATGGAAAAGCCCATTTATTCTGTAAAGATAGAGGTCGTAGTTTGCCAAAACCTTGTCTTTTTTGACAAGGTTCAACAGGTTCAACTGGAAGATGTGTACGGGTCGGTTTAATAACGAGACATATCAACTTCAATAAACATATCACTCTTTATAGGTGTAGTCAGCTTGGAGGTTAATGCCAAGATGGCAATAGTAAAGGGAGTTGGTTGGAAGCCAAGGAGTGCTCGCTATTGATATTAGGCAAGAACTCGATAGGGAGAGGGAAATAGATTGGATCATACCAAAGACACAACTCCCATTACAAGCCTTATTGTCCAGATTTAAGTTGTTCTTAAGAAGCATCCAACGACCCAGGTAGTGACCATAAAATCCGATTGTGATGCTTCGTAAAGCTAAGCGTGCTTTAACTTGCTTGTCAATGTTGATTAATCACTTCAGACCTGCTTTTCGCTTACAAGTCGTGTGCTTGATTTATGGGGCTTCTTGGCCTGAGATTAACTTATGCAAAGCATGAGTGTGCTCAATGCCAGCAAGAGACCAAACGCAACCATGACGCTTCATTTTCGTTTTGAAATCTCATGAATCTCAATGAAAAACTTGATCACTGACGTTTTTCATGATTCAACAGGGCCCTTTATTGTTTGTTTTCTACAACATGCTTCCTTTTGGTAAAAAACTAACACCAAAGCTTTAACTTATTTATTGTTACATAGAATCAAGAGTGATTTCATATTTTTTAAGCTTACAAAATTTCAAGAAATTCGTTTTGACAACATACTAACATTCCCCATTGGCGATTGAAAAGTCATTTTTTCATAATCATGTCATTTTAGTTTTTTTCGATTTTTTCATTATTTTGACCTATTTTGACAAAACATACGATAATAAGGAATTTTGTTTTTTACATGCCCGGAGCGCTTTTTTTTGCTTTTTGAGGTCAAAAATGAGCCAGCTAAACTTAAATAGCTTGCTAACTGATCAAAATATTTTCAATCAATTCCAATTCAGCAGGTTTTTAAGTAACCTCTAAAAAGTATGAACTGTCTTTTCAAAAATTAACAAGTTTCGTAGGTTTTTCACGTATTTTATTTTTGATCTAGATCTGAATTTGAAAGAGGCAGAAAACTCATGTCGTTCTCCTTGTTTTTCTCGGTCTGAAACATCTGACGTGGCTTGGATTTTAGTGGCTCTCCCACTTAAGGGTCAATTATGAAAAAATAGTTCTAACTTTGATCGCGCATTACCAAGCCAAATAGTGACTAAATCCTCAGACAAAGAAAGCAAAGTCTTAGGCAACCGCCTTTACTTTTCCTGTAATTTTCACCAAATAGTCACTTTGGCATCTTGTTTTGTTTTGAATTATTGCTAAATTTTAGGGGATGTTAATTAAAGACTACTCTGTAGATCCTCTTGAAGAAATGACCTTCAAACAAATGTTAAGTAAATCTGAAATATCTGAATAGTTTTGTAGATTTTGTGTCTGAAAGTAAATGGGGTGGAACATCCACGATTTTTAGTGAGGTTGGGCTTGAACTTGCGCAAATTTTAAAACATCCTGAGTCGCAGTTGTCGAGGGAATTCGGGAGAAGTCGTATAAGGGACATATAGTTTGTAAAAAGATCAAGTCGATTCTCTCTATCTGAATTTGTTCCATCCATCTACAGGTTAATTTTATTGATACGAATAAACGGATTTCATTCTGTTTTTTAACATCAACCCCTAACAACAACAACAACATTCGACACTTTCTATATATTTTCAATTTCAAACTTGATGTATACAAGGGCTCCATGATTGTCTGTTTCCTTGGTGTTTCCGAAATTGCACCATTCATCAAAGGACGGAATATGCCTCACATACTCGTACATTCTACGATTTTGACACATCAATTTCACATTTTACATGTATCACATTCGCTTTGAACTAACATTCATAGGAAAAAATCAGATCTAATTGATTTTAGAGGCTCTTAAAATTATGACAAGAAACCATTGGCTTTTGTGGCCAAATAAAAAAACAGAAGTCTGCGATGAAGATTTATTGTAGATGCAATTCGACCCGAACTGACAGCACCACAGGCACTTCAGAAGACTTGGTAACTTTTTTTGACAAAATTCAACCATGTTTGAAGTTTCACAAGTTCGCAAAACATGGAGTAGGCCAATGATTACTCTACCCAGGATATGAACCCTGATCGGAAACAGCACCTATCTCAAACTATACATTCTTCAGGCAACCCAAGCCAATTCACATTGGGCAGGATTGGCCACATTTACCCTTCAAAAGGTGACGAGACTATTTGCCTGCAGATAGCATGATTTCTATTGTGTTGGAACAACAACTTTTTGTATTTCCAGAATTTAGCTCCTTCTGCAATTCATAAGCTGATTCCAGGTTTCTATTAATTAAATAAATGATTTGATCCTTTATTCGTTTTGTGGGCTCTAAATTACAATTTTTAGCAACCCTACAATTTCCAGTTAACAGAGGTCCCAGAGCGGAGATACCAGGGCAGGCCGGTCGTGAAGTTTCATTGTGGGCAGCAAGGGCCATTTATCATCAGCGACTAGTTGAAACTTGCCCAAACAAACGTATTCGTAGAAGACGAAAATTTTGAAAAACATTAACATCTTTGGTCATGTGGCCTCCTGTCTACGCTTTCCTTTCCCAAATTATACTAAGGTGCTCAATGAAAATGATAATTCAATTCACAGGTATTACATCACACAATTATAGGATTTGGCATTGAAGATTCGCCTTGCTCACTTTCATTTCTGCTATGATCTTCCACTTATTTGGGCGAGTATCTTTCGATATTCTTTGCAAATATTTGCCTTTTCGCGCAACTTCTGAACGTATTTAGCAGGAATCAAGGCAGACAAAATGACGACAATGGCCTCTCTATAGCCCTCTATAATGCAGTCACCGTTGTTGCTTGGTTTGAAAAAATAATGTAATGGAAATGTAATTGAATGTTATTCAATTACTCTTTGGAAATTAATTGGAATTATATTTATATTTTATATTTTGATTTATATTTATATTTATATTTTGTATTATATTTTTATTATATAATTTATTTTATTATTATAATATTATTTTATTATATAATATTTATATTAATATTTGATTTATATTTATATTTTGATATTTTATATTTATTATGAATTATATTTGACAATGAAGTAATTTTAATTGTATTTAATTACTTTTGAGACCAAAGTAATTGTAATTAATTACATTTTAAAAGTAATTGGCTTTGTGTGTGAGGCTTACTTCGGGACACCTTTTAAGCTCAAAACAGAACATTTATCATAGAATATATGTGCCCAAGATTGAAAAAGGAAGGCATTGTTTCTGCATCAACTCACCAAAGAAAGATTTTTGTGATATAGTTATGGCACTATTACTACCACACTTTTCACAGATTTCATTATCATGGAAGGATTTCAACATAATCTAGTTCATACCATTAACATTTTGTAAAGGCATGATTAGACCTGTGAAGTATTGTAAGTATCCTAGAATGGTAATGAAGCTAGTTAAACATCTGAACACACTAATCCTGAAATAAGAGGAGAGTATCAAAATTGGGAGCTCTGCTAACTAGTTACTTTGGAATATTGTGTTTTGTAGTCAATAAAATACAATTTCCTGAAGAACAAAGGTCAACATACAAAATGATTGGGATGGTATAGACAGGTCACGGGTAGTTATTTCCAGATTTTTTAAATTTCAATGGCATTCCACTTTCAGTGGTACCACACCATTGGCTTAAGTGTTCGGAAGAAGAAAATGCAAAAATTAAAATCTTTCCCCATGGAATATTACAGAAATTGTCATTTTTGTTATGACGTGTTTTGAATCTTTTTCCCCTTGATTAAAATCATGAGAAGGGCATCTCCTGAATGTAGGGCCTTACATTATTACCTTTCAGTGTAACTGTACTGATGTTTGTAATTAACTGATCCTTGGTCAATTTCTTGACTTGAGTTTAATTTGATGTATGAGTATCACTACTTCAACACAAGAAGGGATAAGGATATTCAAGGCACAGCATGTTTGTTTAGTTTGTGAAAGTGACTTTTACATCCTGTATCTATTGGTGATTAATTTGGATCAGTTTGGTACATCTGAGATGATGTTATTGTGGTAGATTGGTCATTTCCTCGTTGATCATGTGCTTATCATGTGCCATTGTGTGCAATCCTGAATATCATTCTGCAAATTGCTTTTTTCTTGCAAGAAATCCTCCACATCAAGATTGCAATCACCAAATGAACAATATTGTGTTGGCCTTCCACTTTAGGCAAAGTAATTCATGCCAACAAAAATTTGCATAAGGTAAAGTGCACTAATGACCGAGTGAAGAACACATAACAAAGGATTTTGAAGAATCCAAGTTATTGAAGCCTGAACAATGTGATCATTGATCAGTTCTTTTGCTGATTGTGTGCTTTAAAAGTGACCAAATCACAGGCCCGTGGACAAAATGTCACTTATACATCAAAGAGAGCACGAGCATCAAACTCATCTAGTGTGCCATGTGTACAAACAATTTCCATGCATAAAAATCTTCACAGTGCACTCAGTATACAACACATCAATGAAAATCATCTGAAAGGTTGTCCTAAAAGTTCTGTAACAAAACTATGTGTATATGAGTCATGTTGCTCAGTTGTGATTTTGAGTTCATTGTTCAACATTTTCCATTCCAAGTCTTGTTTCTTGACCACCATGACTTTCTTATCTCCTTTTTTTGCCTTGTATTGTTTGCCATTGTGAATCCATTTCTGATGATAAATAAACTGCCTTACTTTAATAGTTGTTTAGTTTTTGTAATTTTAACTCAGAAAAGCTTTCATTAGAATTATCAAAACAGCAACTAAGCAAATTAATGCACTTGAAGCACTATCCACAAGGAACATTTTGCTCCTCTTCATCATTGTTATCAGAGCAGATTGAAGCCTATATTTCTCAACTTTTTTTGATTGCAATAAATCCTTCTAAATCAATAAGTTGTCTAGGATGTGCAAAATCGAAATTAAGCTTTGCTCCATATCAAGGACACATTGGGGCCCAAAAATGTGTTACAAAGGAGACACCCTTCTCATGAGTGGAAAAGGAGGAAAATGGATTCAAACCATGCCATAACTAAAAAGCCATTTCACTCATTTTCCATGGGGGAAGATTTTAATTTATGCATTTCCTTCTTTCCAAGGCTTATGCCAATGGTGTGGTACCACTGAAAATGGAATGCCATTGAAGTTAAAAAATTCCCTAAATAGCTACCCGTGAGGTGGCTGTTCCCTAAATCGGCACTAGGACGCCATCTACTTTTATTGTTTCCAGTTTGTGAGGTGTTGACTACCCCTTAGTGAAATTAAAAATAAAGCAATGCTCAGTTTGTTGAGTGTACTGGGTGTACCAGGACAATGAGTGGGCCAAAACTGCCTGCAATGCAACTGGAATGTATTGATTGTGAAGTAAAAATTATCAAACTGAAAAATGGAAGACAGACAATGTTGTGATTAATTGTACCCTCTTACCTGTAATACTCGAACAAAAGCTTTATTGAGTATGAGCAAAACAAAATGAAATCGAATTAAATGAGTTCATTAAATACCAACCTATCAGATTGTTTAAATATAATCTACATAACCTTACATATCCAGCATCCTTAAGTCAAACTCTGTTAAAGCCTGAGGAATTGGTCTGTTTTTCCATGTTTGGGTATTAAAAATAATTTAAAACTTTTGAAAACCCTTGAAAGGATACGTAGATGCAGAGACTCGAACAAAAGAAAACACAGATAATTTGGGTGTTAACATATGAAAAAAATTGCAAAGCGTCCTGAGCGACAAAACACATGAAGAAAAGGTTGCGTTAGTGTAAGCCGTCCAGTGGTTCCATGGTCTATGAGTAGACCTACATTAATTGTTAGATTCGTTCCTTGATGACGTCTTGCAAGTCCACATTAAACATATTAGCTAGTGAAACTTTGCAAACAAATTACACAAATCTCTTAAGCCATACTTTCACTTTCTAAAATTATTATGTTTTTCTTGCGATGATACACTATCCATATCTCTCCCTTTGTCGAGAGTACAACAGGTTTTGGGTTTTGCTTGACTTTTTTGTTCTGCTTTGAGGTTCTCAAAAAGAGAGCAAGACGTGGATCGAGACCGAAGAGACCGAAAGAGAATGACTGTTTGAGTGAGAACGTAAGTAAGCGAAGTGAAGTGCGTGGTCTTGTTATGTTCCACGCCATCAATGGCGGCATGAATGCTCTCTGAAACAAGAGGACTTGTCAACGTGCAAAGGAAGCGCCTTCTTGGTCTGATAAGAGAGAAAGATGTGCCTCCCATGCTCTCTGTGATGACCACGTTCTGCCAGTCGTGGTACGTGGAACAGATTCCATGCCCCGGAGGATCAAACATCTTGTACCGTTTTGGTCCATTCTCGTGATAAGGCTACAACTTAATACATCCTTTTCTAAGGAGTTCCAATCAAGTTCTTTCGGCAAGCATCAGACGGAGAAAGGGCTATTCAACATTGACGAGACTCGACAGACGACAGATCGTTCGTGAGAACTGGTAGGTAAGAATCAATTAAAGAGTATGAGAGAAATGGAGAAAAGAAAAAAGAAAAAAGAAACTCTGTTATGAACTTGATGCTTCTCGTTCATATGAATTCAACCACGAACACAAAAAGGTTATAAGAGTAAATGAAGGTTGAATTGAAACCCCTTTTTGTTTGCATGTCCATCCTTCAAGTTTTCATATTTCAAGTGTGTTGTGGGATTATCAAATATTAATAACCCAATGTGACGGCTTTTAAGACAAGGTATTCCGAAAATTGGCACTGAAAGGACAACCCCATTGAGAAAACAACGAGATGATACTTTACAATGAAACTAATTTCTGAAATTATACAATCTCCATTGAATTCAAAATTTAACATGGATTAGAAAAGTAGACGTCATGATCATTTGGGACTGACCATAAGCGAACGCAAAAATATGTTAATCACAATTACCGGACCTGTGTCAATTACATTTGAAATTTAGTTAATTACAATCACAATAAATTTGGCCCCAAAAGCAATTAAATACAATTGCATTTATTTTTCTCGAATGTATTTAATTAAAATTAATTTCAAAAAGTTTTTGACTTGCATTCAATTAGTAGGGTTTGGTTAGGTTCGGTTCATTTTCATTACATTCATGAATTCAATTACATTTCAATTACGTTTATTCTTCAAGGGCAAGAAGAAACCATTTCTCTTGAAGTGCAATAATCTGTAAGTAGCGTCAAAACTTGTAGACTTTAGGTGCATCTATTTACAATCTGAATGATTTTGGAAAGATGGGGAAAGTTTGAGAAGTTTTAAATCGCACAACTTTCTTGCAGGTGAAAATGTAATTGTCATTGGTAGTTAAAATTGTCAAGTACATGAATGGGTTGAAATGCAATTAATTGCAATTCATTTGATTTCAAACATAATTGATTGTAATTACTTGGAAATGTAATTGCAATGACGTGATTGTTATTGCAATTAAATTGCAGGTCTGGCCAGTACATTTTCTAAGTTGCTTTCACTTTTTTTTACGTACGGTCAAAACGACCGGTCAAAACGGTCAAAATGTCTTATGTTTTAGTTAAGAAAATGTCACTTGTTCAAAGGGTATGTATGAGCTCTTATTTTTTCCATTTCATAACATAAATTTGTCACCACAGACCATTCAAAAGGACTGGTGCTTTACCTAAAATTCAGTATTTTTTTGACTCATGCTTTCAAAAATGGAAATGGAAACTTTGGCTTTAAAAAGTGGCCATTCCATTCTGAAGTTTGAAGGTTATCCTAGTTTGAAGATAAATTAGATTTTCTCCTTCCACTACACAATTTTTCTTCTTTTTCAGTTATTTTCCAATAATATTCATTTGCTAACTCCTTTTTCTCACATGGCTAAACTGTTTCATGATAAGCAACGAAACTTAATCTAAGTTAAAGTACCTTTATTTTGAACCATGGCAATGTACAGGTATTCTACCTTGTCAATCATTTGGACGTGGCTTTGATAAGTAACATTGATTTGTAGCATTTTAATTTCCAGGGTTTCTCTCCAAAGCTTGAAAAATAGTAGGCTAAGAACAAGCTAATGTTTAAGGCTTCATTTGTAAGATGCGTTTAGAACACAAACAAAAAACACTTTTGTTTTCTGAATCACTGGAATCCATTTACTTTAATGTGGGTTGATAGATAAAGGTGAAAATACTACAATTTGCGACATTAGTCTAAAAAAAGACCCTTTAAGCTTCAATCTAAAACCATTTTTAGTAGATGTTGCCTCGGACAAGATTCCTAATTATATTTTTAGATCTAGACCCAATACACTTCAAAGAGAATGGCCACCAACCAAAGCGAAGATGCCTCCACGGAATCAGAGAACCAATTCAGTTTCTACGTGGAGGGTGTCACACTGACCTTGGTGTCCTTATTTGGCCTTTTTGGCAATATCTTGTCCATCATCATTCTGCTTCGCGGCACTTTCCGAAACTCGTTCTCCAATCTTCTGCGTGGTTTGGCGATCTGCGACGCCTTGTTCTTGATGATGGCCATCTTGTCCTTTGGTCTTCCCAAGTTGTGGAATTGGTACGTGGAAACCATCTTTATCCATGTGACAAGCATCATGTTTGGCCTTCTGCATACGTTTCGAGTTGGATCCGTTTACGTCACGATGGCAGGTAGGTACGTACGAACGTACGTTTGGATAGTGTACTTACTTGCTACATGGCTTTGTTCTCAAACACTGAGAGTCCAACTGTCCGTTCACCCATTGGGCATTCCATCTTCCAAGCCACAGCAGAGATACAAAGACACAAAGAAACACAATCACAGTTGAGACACCGCCGATGTTTAGACGATCTTGAAGCCAAAAATCAAAAACTACACATGATACCTTTTATGACCGTAAGACTGTTATACTCTAGAACAGGGATCGGCAACCGGCGGGTCACGGCCCACATGTGGGCCCAAGGGTGGTCTTTGATGGGCCCAGGAACTATCGGGAATGTCCAAAATAGTGGGCCCGATCCCCAGTACTGTGCTCGTAGGCCCAAAGCTCTTTGATCGTCAATATGTGGGCCCCTAAACCTACCAACGTCTGTTTGGTGGGCCCCTGACAACATGAAACCCATTTGTGGGTCTTGACTCAAAGGTGGTTGCCGACCCTTGCTTTACAATCTAGAACAAAGTGGATAACATTTCTTTTGGCTTTGAAAAATATGATTTTAGAAAAATAATGTTTCACCTAATGTGCCTCATTATTGGGAGACGCGTATCAGGCTTTCATTCTACAATCTGTCTTATTTCAATTGATGAAGTCTTCAACATACTGAGCCGAAACTTCAATTCACACAACTAGATGGGGGGGGGGGATTCATTCGAACCAGAACTTAGTTCTGTTTTTTTTTTTTGGTATTGCCTAACGGAAATTATTACGTTAGCGTCAAATCTTTCCGTTTCCTTTTTTGTTGAGCACTATTTTGATTGCTGAACTCCTCCATAGCCTTTCTACAGAAGAGTTGCTGAGGTACGACGAATTTGAGGTCACTCCTATCTTAATTTGTTTTTAATTTTAAGACCTTCAAACACCAATTTTGGTTTCAGGAGAGCTCTCTTTCGGATAATCTTTTCCGTTTTGCTGAAGAGCTTTTCTAATTTTCTTACTTTATAATACCTTTTTCAAACATAGAAACGAGCTTAACCTATTCACATATTTGGGCCAGTTTTATCCAAGGCAAGGAGGGAAACTGAGTGTTGCTCAGATATGTCGCACTTGAAGGAAAGTGAAACCTAGGTTTCAATTCTTGTGGATGAAAAGTCATTGTTTTATTTACAAGGTTTCAGTTCACGGGCATCCACCAAATTCATTTTTTCGCTAATCCGGTCTGCCAATTTTTCCATTGCGCTTAGAACTGAGGGTGTGTGGGAGTTGAAACAAATGTTTGTTTGCCTTCTGTGGATTCTGCGCACCATCGTAATTTGATTGGAGGTAGAATGGCAGTGGGTACACTTAAAGTTTTCGAGGTTTTCAAGTACGTTTTGCCGAAAGAGAGATGCAAAATCCTCTGATTGTTCAGTTCAATCAGTAGCTTAAGTAGAACGTAATCATGGAATTCAACAGACAATTTGCTGTAAATTTGAAATTGAGAACTTGTATTTGAAGGATTTACGTTCTCGTACATCAACTGGCATCGAACAGTCAAAAGATCTCAAAAATGTTCTTCTAGTGTTGAAGATGGAGTGTCTAGTATCATCTTTCTTTAAAAATAAGACTTCATCCTTGGTATTTCATACTGCAAAAGAGGGCTTTGAAAAACAACCAATCGAGTGAATCGAGGTTGTACGAGGCGCCAGCCAAATCAAATGCGAATCCATCTGCTGAGAGCAAACCATGAGACAAATTGCAAAAAAAATCAACTCTCCCTGAATTTTGTGAGTCTTGACATTTTTTTTGTTTTGTCTTACATGTGGTTACAATAGAAATCAACCCCTATCTATGAGAGAGTACAGAAATGGCTCAACATCGATAACCCCCTCTTTTTTTTGGGTTGACGCGTGTTCATGACTTTGTCGTGGATCCAGCTCATGGTGGTTAAGAAGCCGAGACTATCATGAAACTTTGTAAGGCTGCTTATGGGAGCTATTCCCTCAGCCTCAGCCAAATTTACGGGCAAAATGTTGCTTATATCGAGATTTTTCTTATATCGAGACTCAAGAAAATTGGCTCAAGAAACGATAAAAAATACAAGGAAACTACCAAAGGAGTTTACCTCACCTCTACATAACCTTATAAACTTACTTTTATTACAACACAATCCGACAATGACTCAAAAATTTAGCTTTTAAGAAATAGTTATTAAAACACGCAAATTTACATTACAAGTGCGTGTATTTATATCTCTATTACAAAGCTGAAGAACTTGTTTCAATCTCAATTTGACAGAAAAAATGAAAGAAGAAAGTACAATTTTGTCATCATGATTGGTAAATTATCTCACCTATACATGGACAAACAACTTTTTTTTTTAATTTGAGCCTTCCACGCTTTCAAACTGACGAAGTTTTTTTGCTATTTTTTAGAATATCTCAACTGCAAATCTTCTATTCTCAGTTTGACTTTAAATTTGAGAGACTTTCTTGGGTTCGCATGACATTTCCTGGGAGTTTATTTTCCACTAGGTTTTGCTTTGGCAGACTCACAATTTTTTCTACTCTCAAGCATAGCAAACTTGTTGTCAAATGGACTTTCATTATCTTTTATAATTGTCGAAAAATTATTGCTTTTTTTTAAACTTAATGTCATTAAAATAGTTATTGTTGAGTGGCATGTGGGACAATTTTTGGCGATTTAAGGGTTCAAAATACAGTTTTTCGTTCTTTTGGCTGAAACTTGAAAAGGGCAAGTTTTTTTTTAGAGAGGTGCAAGGCGCGAGAACCCAAAAAAGTGCGCAAAAGGCACCCTAAAAGGCGCAAAGTTTGCGCAAAAGCGCAAAATATGGAAGCAATGCATCGATCCTCTTAGAAATGCTTCGTTTTGTTATGTTTTGTTTTGTGCTGTGACCAATTTAAGCAAGAGAAATAGGCCAAAACTTTGAAAATGTTTCTTATATCGTGATTGAGGAAATATGTAAAATTTCTTAGATCGAGAATTCTTTTGTAGTAAAATTTTGGTCAGCACGGAAAAGTTTCTTATATCGCGAAAAATTCTTAAACTGAGATTTCTTATATCGAGATTCGACTGTAATTCGTTTAACTGAAGGCTTTCAATTTCTCCATTTGTTTTTATATTAATTTGCAATACTTCTCAACATATATTAACCATGCCACTGCTCTTTAATGCAACACTTTTCAAAAGTCTGACCCTTGAAAACTAAGACTTTTTTGGCAAGCCTAGATTGCTAACGGCAGCAGGTCTGTAATTTGATTTGGTAATCGCTCCCTTGAAAGTGTAATGGACTCAATATTCACTATTTTATACCAATTCCGTGAATGGTCTAGCCATCATTCCCGTACGTGTATCTGTCTCTACAGGGTGGTCCTAATTTAGTGTCCCATGAAAATACAACTATAAATCAAAGCCCGTTTCGCATATCGAAAAGATCTTTAACTTTTTGAAGCTTGATATGCATCAATTATCATCAAACGATTTCATACAAAATGAACTCCTCGTTTCTGAATAAGGGGTCTGAGTCTCTTTTTGGCATTGGCACAGGAAATTTTGTCCGAAATTGCATCCCGTGCGACCTCCGCAAGAGCCTCCAGAGAATCTTGTTGGGTCTAGGAGTATAATTGACTGTCTTTTGAACCCTCCCCCACATGGCAAAGTCAAAAGCAATCTGGTGATGAAGGAGGCCACATTTCTTTGCTTCAGAAGTGTGAGAAGCTACATTTGCACCACTCTTGAACAAGTGTTGCAGAATGGTCGGGGGCCCCATCTTGTTAGAAACATACTAAAAGCCCAACAAGTTCAGCTTGGATCCATGGCATCACTTTTGATTGCAAGGAGTCAAGGTAGACTCTCTTGTTCTTCTTCACGTCATGAAACTTTGTCTGAATATAGTTAAACACGTTATCTGAAGTTGGTATTTTTGTATATAAGTTATACACTCGTACAATTGAGAACCATTCTAAGTTTTGTGTAAAAAAATTTTTTTAGGTGTTACTTAGTTTTGACATATTGATGGGAACAAAAGGCACCATGATTAAAATTGATCGAATGAAAAGGAGCCACGGTTCTGAAAAACTCATATCAAGTTTCCATGGAAATTCCCAAACACTATGAAATGTGGTTCAGACTCAGGAAACCAAGGGAAACAACTTTGATTTACTGAGTTTCTCTAAGTCAGGTCTAGATTAAAAGTTGTTTTCTAAAAACTTATTAGCTAAATTAATTTTTGAAAATCTAGGCAGCACACTTTCAGAGCAGATTTAGATACCTTTTGAATCGAAATTGCTTGAAAATATGTTGCTCAGCTCCTAAATTAATTGAGTTTAACCGGTTCATTTTTGGCCCAAAAAAGCGAAAAAATATTCCAGGTATATGAAAACTCAAAGTCCCAAGAAAATGATAAAGCTTTTTGATGTCACAACATGAAATAAAAATTCTTCAATCTTCTATATTTTGTCATAGCATGTCATAATGTATTATTTTGACTCAAAATTAGTTTGTGGAAGGAATGGTCAGGACTCAAAAATTCTAGCTCATGATTTGGAGCAAGTCTACTCTTGAATTGCCCAGAGTAACATGGCTTTAAACGGGATGAAGTTCCGCACAATTACGTATGGGACGTCAAAATTACATAGATATTCCGCTCAAAGACAATAGAGGTTGTGATATTTAGCAGGCATCTTCTATGAATGATTTAGGAATTGCCATCCAAGAGAATACAAAGTTCGATGAGCCTATCCAGTTAAAAGTGAGGAAGGCATTTCAAATGTGTGGCTGGATCTATCACACTTTTAAGCCCAGAAATAGTGCTATGATGCTAACTCTGTACAAGTCGATTGTTCAAGCGCATCTTGAATATGCCTCCCCCATTTGGGCTCCAATGAGTTCGGCAGGTTTGCAAAAGGTTGAGCAAGTCCAAAGATGTTTCACTAGGAACATCATAGGAATGAGAGAGCTCTCGTATTGGGAGAGACTCCAGTACAAATGAGTCCTTGACCACTCGTCCCAAAACTCTTTTTTGTAACAGGTTCGATTATCCTGCCGTCTCGTCATGTGCGAGGTAACAACTAACTGTACTTCAAAACAAAGAAAGGTGATGGTATCTTTCAGGACTGTACAGTATTCAGGGAAGGTATGAAAAGTTTTTTAATATTGTATGTCTTCAAGAGCGTTCATAGGCTTTGTCTTAACCCAGGATTTGAGATCGGTTGTAGCAATCTTAAAGGTTTTATTTGCGCTCTGAGAGCACCTCCAAATCCCAAGGAATCCAGGCTAGTTCAAACAATAAAGTCCTTTTCTCTTGGTTATTGGGCTCGTTCATGATTCAATTTGTTGCTCATTAGCCTTCGTTGCGAATATGTAGGCATAGATATTGACGCGAAGCGCCTAGATTCTCAGCCTGGAAGCCTCCTCTGATGGACTGCACTGCCATCTACGTATTTATGAATACTTTGAAACTTAGAACTGAGATTTATTTAGTCGCTTTGACCTTTGACCCAAGTAGGCTTCCTTGAGCATGCATGCAATACCTGTTATTTGGTTTCGAACTTCAGAGTTGTGACGTTAGGGGGTGCTAGTAAGGCTGGGTGTCTCCCTTTATCTGATGTAAAAGCTGATCATCTTACAGCATTTAAGGCAGGTTTGGACCAATTTTTAAGTACCATTCCTGATCAACTCATAATGCAAGGATTGTTCAGATCTGCCACCAAAAACTCACTTGAAGTCAAGTATCTTAAAAATGTTTATTGCTTATAAAAAACACTATCCCCACAGGGAATCCCATTCCTTGTCGTGGCATTTAAAAAAAGTTAATAACAAAAATGAACACTCAAGAATGTCAGTCAAACCTTGCCTGTGTTATCGAATTTGTACCGGCACTCTTCTGCTTCCAATATTGTTTCGTCCAATGTAACTTTTTGCAGGACAATAAGTTGCAAATAACTAGATTGCATGAATGCTTCATTGAAGAGCACCCAAAAACGGGCAGCTTTTGTCTCCCGAAACAGGAATTGCTCATTTAATCCACACAGAATGGTGGCAATAATAATTGCTTTGTGCATTGGTCTTTGAAGACTCTTGCACCAATCAAAGGAAATGAACAGATTTTTTGGCCACTGGAACATAACAACTTGAAAAGTAACAGCAATATCCCAAACCCCATCAAGAGAATCATCAAAAATAATGAGAAGAATTGTTTTAAAACTTATTCCACTTTTATATTGAATGTTGTAAATGATTGAAATGTTTTAATTTCTCGTATGTTCGCGTAAGTACAAACCTCCGATGAGAAAAATACATTCTTTAACACCAGGCCTGGGAATTTGATGCAAAAAACTTTTATAGGCATTTGGGGCCCTTATTTGCACTGTTTTGCATTTTGAGCTCTTATTTGCATCTAGTAGAATTTAAAGCACTTATTTGCATTTTGTTTTGCATTTTGGAAAGTTTTTTGGAAAATGAGCAGAAGAACGCGATTTTCAAGAGTGATTTCAGAGGATCAAAGATACTTTTCAGAAATAATTTAGAACTGAATTTTGAAAATTTGATTTAAATTGGGATGCAAAACAAGTGATTTTCCATCTCGTATTTTTACTTGATTTTTCTGATACAAACTTCGGAAGTTGTAGCACCTTGACTAACAGAGGCCCTCTACTCAGTGTTAGAATCGCAAGTTTGCACACATTAATAGCTGACAGATACCAACAAGGGAAGTATTTGTAAGAAATAAAGTCATTTTTTTTCAAAATTAGAGTTGGACAAGTGGTTTTGACAAAGACTATAGTTTTGGAAAAGAATAATGAACGGACGGACAAAATTTGTGGATATTGTTGCGATCGGTTTAAATTATCTTCTCTGAAGCTTTTTTCAGATCCACAGGTAGAAATATTTATATGTTGATATGGCCCTCAAGAAATTTAAAAAAAAAAAATGCAAATTTTAGCCCATAAATCTTGAATCGACTACCAAGACCTTTAAACCCAAAACAAAACATTAAATCGCCCCTGAAACATGTTTTTTATTTGCATTTTTATTTCCATTGAATTCCCAGTCCTATTTATCACTCACCAAAAAGTATTACAACCCTGGAAAAATAAGGAAAACACGCATAATGTAATGACTGCCTTTGTTTGCCGGGCGAGGCTCAATTTTTGCTTTCTTTTTCTTTCTTTTTTACCAATACCCTTTACACATTCCAAATGTTTTGGGTGGTACCGAATAATAAACAATAAACACTAAATCCTCTTTAGCATCCTATTGAACAAATAGACGGCTACAAATGTTCGCCTCCAACCGACATTGGCACCCATAGGTCCTAAAAAGAATACTAACCTCTCCTCAGTAAATCAGATTTCCAAACATTGAAGGAACGCAATTGCAAGAAATTTCCATCTCTGCTATTCATTTTCATTTGACGTCATTTTTTTGAGCTCGAAACAAGATTGACGTGACATTTCTGACAAGTAGCCTTGAACTGTCGTGAATAAACTTTGTTTTCAACACATGCTTATTGTACAAGAATGTCATTTGAATGAAGTTGCTTTGGTTTATTTGGATTGTCTCACCTTGACATCACCATGATGTAACCAAGATGTGATTGGGCACGAGATTCAAACGATCATAGTTTGTGATGTTTCGCCTCCACGTAAAACAGATTGAATTTCTGAAGTTGCCATGGAACTTCAATCTTAATGTATGGAGCTCCATTTAAGTAATCGAAGGAATTAATTACTCATTTGAAAAAGCTGAATTGAAAAGCATTTTCTTCGATGTCCTAGTTATTCTAAAGATAGTTTAAATATCGATAGTATTAGATTAGATCATATCAAACTGGAAAAGCTCATCGTAGCCGATGTCACAATGGACGATTAATTTGATTTCTTTTTCTTGACTGCAAAAACCAATGAATGGACATATTTTCTGCTGTTGAAGCGAGGAAAAAATGTGATAAAACCCATGGCTTTGATTGTGTTCTCTGTCAAGTACACAGTATTTTTGAGAGAAAAGAACATTTCGTGAATCCTTTTCATTCACTTGCCCACAAACTTGTTAAAAATGAAGGTTATTGCAATGGTCTTCCCAAAACAAAAGTTTTTTCTTTTCAAGCTAACAAATCAGTCCAAATCAATATTAGATTTTTGACTACGTCGCTAATTCCTGTCTCCAATAGCTTTTTGCGTTAACATGCAGCCCAAAAGAGTTTTTTTTCTAGTTTTTTTTGTTTCCTCGTACCATTTAGAGTTCATGAATATGGACAAAAAGTATAAGAATGTGTTTTGGGGGGAACAACTTTCAAAGGAAGTCGATAAAGCACACAGGCAAAAATTGCAAAGAATTTGTTGCTGAATCCCAAAGTTTGTGGATGCAATATAAAATGCTTCCAACCGTAGTAACCAACTGATAAAAAACTTGTATGCCTTGCCATCGATTGCTTCATTCCAATGGCCTTGTGATGATTCAGTTTAAGTCATATTTTCAAACAGGACTCGAATAGCTACAAAAGCAAGCATGTGTTTTCTGCCTCAATCAAACCAAAAGAAGGTTGAGCAAATTGTTCACATCTAAGAGTGGCTTTTGATTTCTAATTTTACACCCTTAGTCTTAGCTTTTGTGGATTCAAGGACAAAGGTGTTTTTGGCAAAAAAAACCGCTTGTCTCTTGTTTACTAGTAACTCAAATTTAGTCGTTCCAGTGATTCATTTTTCTAGCTAGAGGCAAGAATGCTGGTTTCTCTATGAATACGTAAGAACACCTTGCCAGTCGTGTTCTCAAAGCCATTAATTAAGGCATGTTAAATTCATAAGATCGCCTCTGAAGACTAGGGATAACAAGAAAGGATTAGACACTCAAAACTGCTGAAACAATGTTGGCAGTAGGCTTGAGCACTCTGCCGTTCTGTAATGAATTATGATTTCGCATTCAATTCTTCTGACTCCTACCAGAAGAAGAAATAGAGTGCTTTGATTTGGAACACAACATTGGATTCTATCAAAAGTTCTTTAGTTTATTCATATCTTCCGGCAGGAAAAAAAAATGAAACTAAACATTGTTAATTCCCTGCCCAAGAGAAGAATGACGGCAATTTTTAGCCTCATCAGTTTTGAATCGACAACCCAGGCCCTAAAAATACAAAATGAAACATCCTCCCTGAGACATGATTTTAATTGCATTTTTAAGCAAATGTCAGGTATGCTTGATTTGCGTGAAATTCCTAGGCATATTCATCATATTTCCTTGTTAGATCCTACATACCATCAAATTGTACCGAAATCTCTTCAATTGTGGCTCTTATTGGTAGATCATCTAAGATTGGAGATGTCTTTCATGTCAATGATGAGAAAAGTCACCCGGGTGTCTAATTGGAAAGTTCCATCTTTTTGGTTCTCTCTTTCGATTTGGCTTCCAAGCTTAACTTGGATTCTCTGTTTGTGTTGGATGAGCATCGCGAGTAATACGTAGCTCTTTAGAAGCTCACCCAAGCAAATCTCATGAAACCTTACGAGAGCAAACATATTTGGTCAGTATTAGGCCTATAATTGGAAGAGAGAAGTAGGTGACAAATGCTCAAGGACAAACAAGGATTGAGTTCTCCATGATGACCTGCTGGTGTTCGAAGTATCCGACTCACAGAGAACTCCTTGATTTTGTGGAGTGATGTTGTGTTTAGGAATACCGTAGGTGCGGAAAAAAACTATCTCGACTCTAATGACTCTGTTTGCCTCTATTTTCAGTTACTTTGGAACGATTTATGGCCGTGACTTTTCCGTTCCGGGCATTCCGCCAGAAACGATTCCTTTTCCCGGGTTCAATGTGCTTCGCCATCGTCTACACTCTACCAAAATATTTCGAGGTAAAGGATTGGAATGATTAGAGGCTCGGAAATACGAAGCATGCCATTGTCATTTGGGAGAGATGGATGGATCTTGAGGTGTTGATTCGAGGAAAAATCCTTCATTGGAGCTTACTTTTGCAAAACTTGTTCCATTTTCCGTGAAAATCTTGTCTTAGAATTGGCGATTTATTTGTGTAGTTTTTTAATCAAAAGGGCGTTTTGTGTGGGTTGATGAAGGTAAAAATGAAAATGTCAGTTGATGAAGAAAAACATCACTATGAGAAGAAGGGCTCATGAATCTCTTCCTTTAATCTGCAATACCTTCGTCAAAAGGAGCAAAGTCCATCTCATCAAAAGAGCAATCGAGAGTTTGAAGGTCTACCTAGATTGGCCGAAAAGAAAAAAAACACGAGTTCTTGCTGCCATTTACTGTCACATTTTAGCCTCCAGAACACGGTGGTCAGAATTAACTTTCCCGATCTACACGTACTTGGCGTTTTCTTTGGTGATAGAGTCTTGTTTGTGTAAGCAGCATTATTTTTTTTAGATTTTAGCGTTAACTTTAAATCAAATAGAAGTTTCAACGTACCAACAGGCCCATAACTAGCCCCTTAAACCCAACTCTAATACTTCTCATAATGTAGAAGTGAAAATAGTCCAACAATCAAAGTCTATCAGTGCAAACAATGACTAATGAGCAAAACATCAATGCATTTAATGTTGTTGCAATCAAATGCCCTTAACAGTGTTGGAGTGGTTATGTTTATTGCTTTGAAAAGATAGGTTTGTTTCCAAAAGTTGATGACCGGGCAATGGGGATATGCATTTGATAAACATGCACGTAGCTTAACATCATCTTTGTACTGTTCATCCTAAGTAGACCAACCTTCGGTAATCTGTATCATCTACTATTGAAAAAAAACCATTATTTGAATAAGAATTTGGCCTCATCGTTCAAGAAAACCCTGAAATCATAATACCATTGTGGTCCTTGAAGAGGACTCTAACTTGCCCCTAACAATGAGAACTTCAAATGAGGGTTCTATTAGAATTACGTATTGTTCCAATATGCAGTCCAAGCCCACTTCCAGACAGGGCCCTCCCATAATTATTCTTGGCTTTTCCTGTAATGGACATTGGTTTGCCAAGCTCTAACTAACGTCTTTCTTTACCTCTTCGTTGTGACCATTCATAGACGTCGACACATCCAAGCCAAAAAACATGTGGATTATTAATTTGATCTTGTCGTCCAGCTGTCGGCTTGCCTACGTATTTCCAGCAACACAAGTTTGTCATTCGTTATAGTAGTGTCTTCTCTTTGTTTTAGGTAGAAACTGTCTGGAACACGGAATCCCAGCGCCATGTGATCGTGAGCACTGCACTCCGACAGAATCCATTATACCTGAAGTACTATGTCATTTGGAGCAAGCTGTTGATCACCGAAATTTTCCCCTATCTGACCATCTTGATCCTCAACATCTTTATCATCTATGGTACTCTCCGAGCCTCTTCATTTCGAGAACAGTTTGTGGACAAAAGTGGTCACGCACCCGCGAGGAGAAACCATCGGCTCCAATCGGCCAAGAGCGACCTCACCGGAAAAGCCACCATCACCAGACCATCCAGGACTCCATTGTTCAAATTGAAGAGCGACTACATCGAACCTTCGTCGAGTTCGGCTCCATTCGAGGGTGAAACTCCTCATTTCGATGGAATGAGTGTCGTACCGACTCAATCCAATCACTTGATGAATCAACGGACCGAAAACGGCGAGGGAGAAATGACGGAACTCAAGGAGATTCTCGTTCTGGCCAAGAGTTGCTCAAGAGTAAGTACTACTAAGAAGTATGGCCCTGTCTACAAGTACTGTGCTACGTAGAATGTTGTTTTACGAAGTGCTCCTAAGGGGCGAAAAAAAATCTGGCCTCTCTCCTCTTAGGGCCATGCAAAGATCCTATTTTCCTAAGGACCCTAATTATCCTTGAAAGAATAATGAGACGCTTACGACATAGTCAATTGCGGCTTACTGGAAATAGGGACGGGCGATATTAGTACACTACCGAACAAGAACCGAAAAAGGAAACGCGTCTCGGAAGGATGACAATTTGATAGAACACTCTAATACTGTGTAGTTGAGGGCTGAAACAGACTTGGCTACTTGTTTGTCTTACGAGAAGCATTTCAGGATGTGGTAACTACTTTATCATATAGTATCTAAGGGGTCGACCTGTTGGTCGTAGACTCAACTTGTAGCACTCACTAGGGCACAAAGGCTGCTTTCTTCACATTCCTTGCTGACGGAAAGGATCTTATTGACGATCAATTTGTTCAATTTGTTACCCATTAGTCTTCATCCGGAATATGTAGGAGCTGATCCTCTAACAATTTTTAAAGCAGGGTTGTATAAATTTTTGAATACTATTCCTGATCAACCCACTATACAAGGGTTGTCCAAATCTCCCAACAGTAACACGGTGGCAGACCAAATATCAAAGAAATGATAATTGGAAACATGATGATTTATTTATTTACAATGAGTCTTTTTCCTTATAAGTAATAATGATAACAAATTAAGAATGAAATTTCATGTATCTTTATATTTTCTTTTCGAGGAAAGAGTCGAAAAAACGTCAAATTTTTTTTAAAAAAAGTTGGCAAATCTTTGCTCTCTACAGGGAATCCCATTCCTTGTAATGGTAATAAAAAATCCCCTCCCCCCACAAAAAAATCTTAGCTTTTATTCATAGTCAAGTACGTCTACGCAAGGATATCTAGATTTTCCTGGATGTCGCACGGCATTTCAGGGGTGACCAAGATCGAGTGGATGAGAGACCAAAGAGAAACTAGTGCTTTGACTATAGGAAAGTACAAAAATGAAGGGTGAAAATAACGCTAACTCCTTAGGAAATCATCTCAATGCATTTCTCATAAGAATAACAACGAAAAATAAGGTCATTGCAGGATATTGGACTCAGA